>VZTO01023621.1:86809-129967 GCA_013400615.1 Syrrhaptes paradoxus | reverse complement strand
TTTTGTTTTTTTTTTTTTTAACCGGCTCCGGTGTGCACGCGCCCGTTCCCGAGCGGCTCCGCGGCGCCCCCTGACGGGATGCGCTTGTCACACGCTCCTACCGCTTTCCCGGGGGGGCGGGGAGGGGGGTAACGGGGGCCGCTGGTGGGTTTTCCTACCTCCTTACCGGCCCCTCCCCTCCCCCCCCCGACACTTTACGCCGCCCCGGGAGCGCTGCCGGTGCAGTCCCGGTGCGCGCCTCCTTTTGCCCTCTCCATGGTTCTGATGGGGTCCACACCGTGCACGGGGGGGGCGCCGGTACAGACCGGGGGGAGTCGCGGGGGGGAGGTCCGGAGGGCTCTTCAGGCCACGGGCGCCCGGTACGAAGGGGGATGAGGGGGTCCGTGGAGTCCTCCTGGGGGGGCGGATGAGGACACCGGCGACCGGTACGAAGTGGATGGGGGGGGGAGAAGAAGGGGGCGAGGAGGGGATGGGGACACCGGCGGGTGCATGAACCAAAAGGAAACGGGTGGAGGGGGGTGATATGGAGGGGCGGGGATGCGCATTCCCGGTTTACCGGACCGGTACCGGTTTACCGGCGATTCAACTCCAGGCAAGTGCGGTGGGGCCGAGCATTCGTTTGGCCCCGCCGCACTTGCCGGGAGTTGAATCCCCGGTAAACCGGAGAAAAAGGAAAAGAGGGGGGGGATGTAGGACCGAACCGAACATCTCCCGCCGGTGGCGGGGCCGTTCCCGGTGCCCGGGGGGCCGGCGGGGACTGGTGACAATCTCTTTTGTGCGGCCGCAGCCAATCAAGGCCGCTGACGACACACTTCTCCCGGGGTATAAAACCCCGGGGCCGCCGTTACCGGCGCTTTTTTTTTTTTTTCTCCTAAAACTACCCCCCCTCCCCTCCCCTTTTTTTTTCTTTTTTTTTTTTTTAACACCCCCCCCCTTTTTTTTTTTCCCCTCCGGTTCCTTCTCTCCCCGCCCACCGGGGTTACCGCCTTCTCCCCCCCTGTTCCGCGCCCCCTTAGCGCGTTGCGGTGGAAGCGCGCGCGCGGGGGGGCGGGGGGGGGGAAANTTTTCTTTTTTTTTCCCCCGGTATGGCCCCGGTCTTGCTGTGCTTGTTGGCTTTGGTGATGATGGCGGGGGGGTCTTCTTTAGAAGTGAATCCCCCCCCCGCCTCCTCTTCCTCTTCTTCTTCTTCCTCCTCCGAACCTTCTTCGTCGTCGTCGTCGTCGTCCTGCCCCGTGTGCCTGTGGCGGCGGCACAGCAAGGAGCTGCGGCTGGAGAGCATCAAGTCCCAAATCCTGAGCAAGCTGCGCCTGAAGGAAGCGCCCAACATCACCCGGGAGGTGGTGAAGCAGCTGCTGCCCAAGGCCCCCCCCCTTCAGCAGCTCCTCGACCTCCACGACTTCCAGGGGGACTCGCTGCAGCACGACGAGTACCTGGAGGAGGACGAGTACCACGCCACCACCGAGACCGTCATCAGCATGGCCCAGGAAAGTCAGTGCCCCCCCGAACGCCTTTGTTCCTCCAAACTTCACCCACGGGTTCCCCCCAACCCTACCCCAGTCCCCCCACCCCACCTTTGGATTCCACACCCCACCCCTGGGTTCCCCCTCCACCCCCTGGGCTTGCTTTGTCCCGTGCAGCTGTGGGCAGCATCCTTTCGGGGTCCCCCGCGTCTATTTGGGGGTCCCCTGGCTCCCTTTGGGTGCCAAACCTCCTTTCGGGGTCTCCCACCTCCCTTTGGGGGTCCCCTGCCTCTATTTGGGGTCCCCCATATCCCTTTGGGGTCACCTGCCTCCCTCTGGGCTCCTCCGCATCCTTTCAGGATGTCCCTTCCTCCCCTTCACCTCCCTGTCCCCCTCCCTGGTGCTCCCCGGTTCCTGCCAGCACCCCCAGGCTCCCCCCACCCACCCCAGGGCTCCCCAGCGCGCCCCGCACCTAGCCCCCAGTGCACCCTGCCTCCCCCTCCGGGTCCCGGGGGGGATGCAGCACACGGGAACGGGACAGCCCCACCAGCAGCCAGGCATGGGAACTGGGAGATGGGACTGGGAAGAGCCTCTGGGTGATGGGAGCCAGTACTGGGAGCTGGGAGTGGGACATGACACTGGCACTGGTGCGCTGGGGGGACCAGTACCAGCAGCAGGGACCAGGACCCGGCACTGGCACCAGTCTGACCACTGATGCTGGGCACTGGGACCTGACATGAGCACTGGGACCTGCCACTGCGTACCGGGATCTGGCACTGGTACAGGGACCCAGCACCGGCACTGGGACTGGACTGGGGGGCACTATGCCACAGTGACCTCCCTGTCCCCAGGTCCCCACCAGGCAGCAAGTACCAGCACTCGCCCCCCTGCCGTGGCACGTGGCAGGGTGACAGCAGGGTGATGTGAGGGTGACAACAGACACACTGGGGACAGGCAGGCACCCGCCCTGGGCATGCTGGGGGTCTGTGAGGGTCTCCCACCCCGGGTCCCCAACAGGGAGGGGACAGGGCAGGGGGCTTTGCTGCACTGTGACATGGCTCTGTCTGTCCATCTGCGGGCAAGCGGGTGGGGGTCCAGCGTGGCCGCACCCCTCCTCTCTCCGTGCCTCAGTTTCCCCCAGTACATCCCATCCTTGGCTCCACCTGCTGCAGCTGCGGGCCCCCCCCAAGGCACGGGGGGACTGTGGGACCCCTGGGAGCAGGGCCAGTGGTGGGGGGGGCCGGGTGCGAAGGGCGAGCGGAAGCGAGGGAAGTGTGAGGCGCTGCCCCCCCACCCCTCAGCTCCCTGCAACCCCCCCCGTCGAATTTCCTTCCCAGGCATTAATAGACTCAGGCAGCTTTGAAATTTTATTACCCATAAAATTGACGACACGCTGGGGTTTCCTCTCCGGCTCTCCCCCTGCCCGCCCCTTCCCAGCTTGGGGGGCCCCCAAAATAAATCCCAGAGGTGACCCCTCCTCCCTACTCCCCTGCTCTGGGGGTCCCGTGGCCCTGCAGCCAGATGCACCACAGGGTCTGGCCCCCACCCCAGCCACGGTCGCTCTGTTATTATTATGTTTTTTTTTTTCCCCCTCCCTCCTCGACCCCTCCATGGCAATTGTGTGGGGTTTTATGGTTCCTGAACAGAAGGAGGGAAAGGGCTTTATAGGCAGCAGAGCCATAAAGCTCTCGGGTTCCCCCCGGCTGGCCCCCCCACCCCATTAATCCCCACTACCACCCCCAGACCCTCTTGTCCCCACCCCATGTTTTAATGGCAGAGGGAACCTGGGAAGGTTAATTGGGTCCTAAACCCATTTAGGGGCTACCCATGACCCCCACGACCCATGGGGTAGAGGGACACTAATGCGGGGCAATGGAGGGGGCTGGGGGGGACTGGGCATGTGTTGGAGTGAGGGGCTGGTGGGGGCCAGGGGGGTCACTGGAGCTGCTCAAGGTCAGCAGGATGTGGGTGGGAGCAGGGACACCGCAGAGGCACTGCTGGTACGGGGCACCTCGGGGTGTCGGGGGGTGCCTGGACCTGGAGGGGTGGTGTCTCTGGTCCCCATGGCAGGGGAGGAGTTAATGGGGCAGAGGAGGGAGCCCCAAAACCAGTGGGAACAAAGGGGGGGGCTCAGGGCCACCCCCCCCTCCTGGCATATCCTCAGGTGTGGCTGATGTCCCCAGTGTGCCCAATGTCCCTGTAGCCTTCATCCTTCATCCCCCATTGCCACAGTGATGGGCCGAGCACCCCGGCGCTGCACATGGCACAGCCCCCCACTCTGACCCCCCCCCAGCACTCCAGACCCGCTCCCACCCCCGTGACACAAGCATCCCATGTACCCCCGGATGCCAGGCTGGGTCCCAGGCTGGAGGATTGTCACCAGTGCTGACAGTGCTGTGGCCGAGAGGCTGCGGTGGCACTTCTGGGGACCTGCCCCCAGCCCTGGCGCAGTTTTGGCAGCTCTCACCTTGGGCCCACCAGTGCCGGCCTCACCGCAGAGAGCCCGGAGCAAAGCGGCCCTGTGCCTCCTGTGGCCACCAGGGATGTGCCACCAGGACCTCAGGGGACCTAGAGCGCAGCCACCAGCCCCGGCTGGGATGATGTCCCACCGGTGATGGGTGGTGATGTCCCACTGGTGACAGGTGGTGACATCCCACCAGTGATGGGTGGCAAAGCCCCTGTGGAAGGTGCTGGGGGACACAACCCCCCTGGTGCCAGCAGCCAGGGCAGGGGTCAGCGCGGTTCCGAGGGGACAGGCAGCACCAGGGGTTTTGATGCTCCTTTGGGGGGGGGGCCCGTGGGAGCAAGAGCTTAATCGGGGACTTGTGGCAGCAAATTGCTGGGAGGGGTCTGGGTGCCCACGGTCTCCCAGCCCTGTCCCGGAGGGTGATGTGGGGCATGGCGGGGTGGCTGGATGGCAGCAGGGGGGCTGGGTGCTGGCAGGGGGGCCAGGGAACATCCCGGGGCTGTGGCCAGTGTCCTGACCCCCATGTGTTCGGGTGGCCTCACGCAGCAAATGGCCCCACGCCGCAGCTGGGGGCTATTAAACCTGACCGGTGCGGGGCAGGGGGAGGGGGCTGCTGGGGGGGCCCAAATTCCCAGCTCAATTCAACACAGATGTGTGTGGAGCTGGGAGGGCTGGCGGGGGGCTGGGGGAGGGCAGCTGGGGAGCCCCCACATCCCAGGGATGCTCAGGCTGGGGATGCTGGGGGATGTCACTGCAGCGGGGAGGGGGTCCCTGTCCCTGTGGGGTGGGCGCTCGCCATCTCTGGGAGCATCCTCAGCAAAGGCCAGGGAGGGGGGGGAATGGAGGAGGGAGACGTGGGGATGGTGGGAGATGGGGGGTGTGAGATGGGTGGCCTTGGTGACGCAGACTCATTCGAGGGGGGCTGCTGCGACCCACCCCCCGCCGGGGCTTTGCCGCAGTCCTGGCACTGGCATCAGGATCCGTTGGGAAGCAGCTGCCCCAGCGCAGATGGGGGCTGGAGCCCCCAGACCCTGTTAGCAGGGGTCTCGGTCCCCGCAGCCCCCACAGGGGGTTCGTGGCTCCCCAGTGCTGTGGGGTCAGGGGGCAGCCAGGGACCTGACTGGGGATGGATGATGGCTCCCAGGGTGACCCTTGCCCTGACCTTCAACTCCTAACGTCCTGGGGGGGGATACGGGTGGGGAGGTCCCGGCGCCTGTCCTGACACCTTGTTGTCCCCGCAGCGGACCCGGCAGTGCAGATCGAGGGGAACCCCCATTGCTGCTTCTTCAACTTCAGCCCCAAGGTGATGTTCACAAAGGTGGTGAAGGCGCAGCTGTGGGTGTACCTGCGGCCGGTGCCGCACCCCGCCACCGTCTACCTGCAGATCCTGCGCCTGAAGCCGGTGACGGAGGAGGGCAGCCGCCACATCCGCATCCGCTCCCTGAAAATTGACCTCAACTCCCGGCTGGGGCACTGGCAGAGCATCGACTTCAAGCACGTGCTGCAGAACTGGTTCAAGCAGCCACAGAACAACTGGGGCATCGAGATCAATGCCTTCGACCCCAACGGCAACGATTTGGCTGTCACCTCCCTGGGACCTGGCGCCGAGGGGCTGGTAGGTGGCTTTCACTGGGGCTGGGCACAGGGATCTGGGTCCCCCATGGTGCCAGGGGTTGGTGGCATCAGGGTGGCGCCAGGGTTTGGGTGGGGAGGGGGCTCCTGGCCATCGCCTGGGAACTGGGGGGCAATGAGGATGAGCATGGGTGGTGGGGAAGCCCTGTGGGGCTGGGGACAGCTTGTGGGGCTGGGGACAGCTTGTGGGGGTGGGGACAGCCTGTGGGGGTGGTCACGGCTCCATAGGGCTGGTTGCAGCCCCTCGGGGCTGGTGACATCTCTGCTGAGCTGGTGATGGCTTCATGGAGCTGGTGAGGGCTCCATGGGGACGAGGACACCTCTTTAGGGATGGTCAGTGGGGACAACGACAGCTCCATGGGGCTGGTGACACCCCTGTGGGGCTGGCAGCAGCTCTGTGGGTCCACGGGAGACCTGCGGAGCTGGGTTGGTGGGACCGTGGGGGCTGTGCCGGAGGGTCAGCAGGTCGGTGGGTCAGCGTCCAGGTCTCACCGCCCCACTCTGCACCCCCCGCAGCACCCCTTCATGGAGCTGCGGGTGCTGGAGAACACCAAGCGCTCGCGGCGGAACCTGGGGCTGGACTGCGACGAGCACTCGACAGAGTCGCGCTGCTGCCGCTACCCCCTGACCGTCGACTTCGAAGCCTTCGGCTGGGACTGGATCATCGCCCCCAAGAGATACAAAGCCAACTACTGCTCGGGGCAGTGCGAGTACATGTTCATGCAGAAGTACCCCCACACCCACCTGGTGCAGCAGGCCAACCCCCGCGGCTCGGCCGGCCCCTGCTGCACCCCCACCAAGATGTCCCCCATCAACATGCTCTACTTCAATGACAAGCAGCAGATCATCTACGGCAAGATTCCTGGCATGGTGGTCGACCGATGCGGATGCTCTTAGAGCCCGGACTGGTGCTGGTCCGACACCCCCATCCCCCCCACCAAAAAGCTCTTCTTTTCTTTCTTCCATTCTTTTTTTTTTTTTTTTTTTAAATTAAAACCCCAAGCATTGGAATTCCTTTGGATGCCAGGGGAAGAAGAGAGAGAGAAGCAAAATCCCATGGAGAAACGCTGCACCGAACCCGCGCTTCGACACGCATTGTGCAATAACGCAACCAGACGGAGAAGGGAAGGGGCGGCTGGGACCCCCCAGCACCGCCACCGCCTGCCCATGGCACAGCACGGCACGTCTCACCGGCAATGGGGAGCAGAGGTGGCTGAGCAGACGCCTCATCGCCTCGTGCTTCTGGGGACAGGGCAAGATGACATCGCCATGGCCAAGGTGACATCCAAGGGCGGGTGGCCCTGTCCCCAGGCAGCCAATGGCCATGTCACTGCAGCGTGCCGGAGCAGCCGATCCACACAAGCGCTGGCCTGGGAGGAAACCTTCTCCCTTCTTTAATTTATTTATTTATTAATCACCCTCCCAACTGGCACTTTGCCATGGGAAGCTCCCACCCGCTCCGGCCCCTCCCTTCATGCCGCCGGCACTGTCCTGACACCCATGACCCGAGGGCAGCGATGGCTCTGGAGGGGCTGTGTCAGCCTGGAGTGCCCCAGGAACAGGTCGGTGGCATTGCCGCCATCCCCTGGCATCCCCCGGCACCGCCAGCATCCCTGGGCTGGCTTGGGAGGAACAGAGCCGCTGTCCTCACCGCGGATCTGGCCCTGGCACTGCCGGTGGGACGGCGATTCCTGTCCCAGTGATGCCGGCGGGACCCCAGCAGTCGGGGGGGGTTTCCTCGGGCGGGAAGGAGGGCGGCCGGCGGCTCTGGGGTTATCCGGAGGCAGCACTGGCCAGAATTTGGACAGAGGCTCCGGCCAGGGAGAAATTCTGCTGATGCGGCAGATCTGCCCCCCCCTGCCCTCAGAGGATTTTCGCATGAGAACAGGCTCCGGCTTTCCCAAGGGTTCAGCCGCCCTGGCGGCTCTGGTGGCTCCAGCCGTTCCCCCTCCGCTTGCGCCGCAGTTGGAATGATGCAACTGGGGCCGTGGTGGGTCCCGGACGGGAGCCGTCCCTGGCGCCAGCCAGCCGCCGACCCCACGCCCAGGGGACCCTGCAGACCCTGGCCCCAGCACTTATCCCGAGGCGCTGGACAGCCCCGGCCGGGAGCTGCAGCTCCATCGCCGGGGCAGAAGCTCTGGGGCTGTGCGGGGAACGACCCCGCGGCCGTGGCCAGGCCGGCCCGGCACGTCCGCACTCTGCGCAGCACTTAGGGACGGCGCCAGGCGGCCGTGGTCAGGAAGGTGCTGGCGGCAGAGCCGGGGAGCCGGGGGCACCCGGGATGTTTAGCACTTGGCCCCAGCTCTGCGCAGCCCAGAGCACTGATGAGGACAAGCCCACCCTGGGCGAGGACGCAGCAATAGCCCAGCGGTGCTGAACCGTGGCGATGCCAAATTCCAGCGATGCCAAAGCCCAGCAATGCCGAACCCTGACAGTGCCGAATGCTGGTGATACTGAAACCCCAGCGATGCTGAATCCTGGTGATGCCAAACCCTGGCAGTGCCAAATCCTGGCGGTGCCAAACCCCAGTAACACCGAACCCCAATGATGCTGAACCCCAGCCACCCCGCCTGGCACCAAAGCACTTAGGGTCCCTCCTGCTGGGTCCCCAACACTGCTGGGGTCTCGCCGCTGATGCCATCGTCCCGGTGGCTCCGGCAATGGCATCACAGGGGTCCCAGCACCCGGCCAGACCCCACGGCTCCAGCTCGTGGCAGGAATCGGAGGCGAGGAGATGGGGAGTGGGGGGATCCCCCAAGGAGCGGGGTGCCGGGGGGCTGTGCTGGGGGGTGTCTCCCAGCCTCCCACACCCCCCAGTGCTGGGCAGGGGCCATGGCTCAGCCCTGAAGCACTGGCCCCATGCCAGCGGCTTCACGGCCAAGGTCCCCAGCCCTGCACCGGTGCTGGACATCGGATCCAATGATGCCGATGGAAATCCAGGGGCTGGGGGCTGGGGCACCCCCTCTCCCCGCCATCCAGTGCCTTCAGGAAGCCACTCGTGGAAATATTTTGCCAGTCCCTGTTTCACTTCCAGCCAATGCTTGTGGACTGGGGGGGATCGTCTGGTCCCAGCCATCTCTGCTCCCCCCCTGCCACCAAAACCCACCCCGGACGGGCCAAGGATGTGCTGGCACAGAGAGTGGAGCCACGCACCGGGAAAGAGCTGGAAGCCACTGGGAAGGGATTGGGAAGGGGACAGAGCTGCCCTGAGCACCAGATCCTGCAGCGGGATCCGGGGAGCTGCAGATGGGCAGGGGTCCGATGGGGATCCAGGGGGCATCCCGAACCCACAGCCCATTGCCCCCAAGCCCCCCAGGGTGGCTATTCCAGGCAGGTGGCACTAAAAGGACGGGGTTGCCCCGGGCACTGGGACCAGTCAGCCTTGGGCACTGGGACCAGTGAGGGGGGAGATTGGCCGGAGGTGGGCAGGGGGTGGCAGCCCCCATCAGTATATTATAATTATTATAATTATTATTATTATTATTTACCCGGTGTATCGGTCCTGTGCATAACGTCTTTAGGTTCTTTTTCTGTTTGTTTGTTCATTGTTTCGTTCCTCGTTCTGTCATTCAGGGGGGCCTGGGAGTGGGGGACGTGGTTGCTGGGGGGGGGCTCAGGATGGGCCCCGGGATGGGGAGGGGAGGACACGGTGGGTGCAAACCGCACGACCGAAGGGCCAGGGATGGTTTGGGGTGGAGGGATTTAATTGCGTCACCAAACACAGCACTTGAACATCAAAAAAATAAAACTAAAAAGAAAAAATTTTAAAAAAGAAATAATCAAAAAATTCCGAGCTCTGGGCTTCAACCC
Source organism: Syrrhaptes paradoxus (assembly GCA_013400615.1). Taxonomy (NCBI): domain Eukaryota; kingdom Metazoa; phylum Chordata; class Aves; order Pterocliformes; family Pteroclidae; genus Syrrhaptes; species Syrrhaptes paradoxus. The sequence continues at coordinate 120,598 of VZTO01023621.1, read as the reverse complement.
GCAGCGGGGGCTCCCGGCCAGCCCGGGGCTTGTTGGGAGCACTGGTCCCACCGCAGCACTGCCGGCCCGCACAGCTGGTGCCGCATCCCCCCGCAACACCAACGTCCCCCACAACGCCGATGTCCCCCGTGACACCAGTGTCCCCATGTGACGCCAACGTCCCCGTGCTGCTGGGCTCACCCCCAGCACAACCGTGCCGGAACCGCCCGGCGATGCTGGAGCCAGTGGCAAGAGGTGGCCAGAGGGAGCAGAGTGATGGGCTCGGTGATGCCGAATGTTCCCGTGAAATGAGACAAGGCGACCCTCGAGGTTTGCACTATGGAAGGTGAAAGAAGAGCCCAGGACAGGGTCACTGTCGCTGCAGCGCCGGGGCTGTGCCAGAGGATTGCTCCCTTTGTGCCGGATGGTTTTTCCTCGCTGCTGGAGGAGATGCCAAGGTGCTACTGGCTCCACTGCTGAGCATGAACCCCCCCGGCCCCAGGGCGAGGAGGGGGCTCCAGCCCCACCAGCCCAGCAGGACACGGGCGCCAGGGCTGGGGACACTGCCACAGCCCCAGGGGACGGAGGGGACCCATGGGGGACAGGGAGTGGGGGTCCAGACCCCCCATCCCAGGGCCGGCACGAGGACCGAGATGCCACCGACACCAACCCGCACGTCCAGCTGGGGCGCCAGCCAAGCCCCCCCACCCGCAAAGCCGTACCCGAGGCCCCGGCGGGACCCAGTGCGGTGGCTTCGTTACACCGCGGCCTCGTTACCGCGCTCCTTCTGGTGACGCCCCCCCCCAGGCAGCACCCGTGACTCCTGTAATGTATAAATCCCATTTTCCTGTAACCTGCATTAGTCCCGTGTGCGATCCCGTAACCTCTGTCCTGGTCCCAGCCTTGGCTGCTTTTTTGGGGGGTTTTTAGACCTTTTGTACAATAAAAAATTTGTATACACAAAAAGGAAAAAAACAAAAAGGGAAAACTGCTGACCAAGACATTTTGCTTGGGTTACTGCGCTCCAGTTGCTGCTCCCTCACTCCCCACACTGACACTGGATCCTGGGGTCCACACCAGATCCCAGGGCTAGCACTGGATCCCAGGGTTGGCATCAGATCCTGGAACTGGCATCGGATCCCAGAGTTGGCACCAGATCTCGGGGTCGGGATCAGATCCAGGGGGTGGGGTTGGATCCCAGGGTTAGCACTGGATCCCAGGGTCAGCATCAGATCCCAGGGTCAGCATCGGGTCTTGGGTTCAGCACCAAATCCCAGGGTCAGCCCCACAGCATCCCACCAGCGCAGGGCTGGAAGAGCCGGTGGGGGCTTGGGGGAGCTCAGCCCTGCTGTTCCTTGGGGTCCTCACCCCACGTGCCAATCCCCCCACAGACCCTCAGCATCTCCGGTCGCTCGCCCAGCTTCGCACGCTGGGTCCCTGCGTCACAGCCGTTCCCCACCCTGCCTCCTCCCTTGAGAGCTCCCGGCCTGATCTGGCAACCCCGGCTCCCCCCGGCTCCCCCCAGCTCCTCCCAGCTCCCCCCGGCTCTTGGGAACCTTTTCCCGATGTTTCTCATTTTTCCCACGCTCCCGACACCGGCTGCACTCCACGGACGAGCGGATGCAGGGGGTGAAATCCACCCTGGTGCCCCACGCCCAGCTCAGGGCTGCTGGCGACCAAGGACATTCTGGGGTTTATCTCCCGGCAGGGGTCAAACCGCAGCCCCCTCCCAGACCCCCGAAGACACGCTCATCCCGGCGCTTTGGCAGCCAAGACCCAACCAGCACCTTGAGAACCAGCCCAGAGGGACATGAACACCCCAAGATTTGCTCAGACCCACCCGAGGAGGATGTCCCTGTCCCCTGTGTCCCCCAGTGGTGGGGGGATCCCCATCCAGAGCTCTTATTCCCCCCCCCAAAAAGCCACAACGAGGCTGAGCCAGCCTGGGAAGGTCGACCCCAAGGAGGGGGCGGAGGAGACAGGATGGGGATGGGGGACACGAGACGACAGGGGATGTGGGACATGGGACGAGGATGGGGACAGCCGGGATGGGGATGGGGACAGCCCGGACAGTGCTGGGGATACCCCACGTGGGACCACCAGCTCCGGGCCATGGCGAGAGCCGCATCCCCCCCTCCCCCGGTGGGAGCCCCCCGCTCTCCCCCCGGCCCCCGCTTCCTCCTCGCTGTAAAGCCGAGATTTACAAGTGGCCCCAAGTGCCGGAGGAGCAGGATCAGGGGCAGCCTTTATGGAGCCTCATTAGGGGCTGCAGGTATGCCGAGAATGTCACAGCTAATTACAGCTCGGGGCAGGAGGGGGGACAGGGTGGGCAGCAGAGGGTCCCTGCGCAGGGGACCGGGAGGTTCTGGGACAAGGACCAGACACAAGGACGCAGCTCCGGCAGCAGCAGCTCAGTGGACGTTGGCCATTCCCCTGCCCCAAGCCGGGGTCCCCAAGGACACACCGGGACGCGGCCAAATCCCCCAGCCCCGGAGGTCCCATCTGCCCGGAGACCCCCAGCCCCATCCCAGAACTTGCTGCGGGGCCGCGGCAGCTCTGCCTGGGCTGAGGTCCTGACCATGGTTGAGGACAAGGCACCAAATCCCTCCGACACCGGAGCTGCTCTGGCTTCAGCCATGGAAAAATCTCCTTGGGGGTCTTTGGGACCCCCCGGATGGCACCACACCAGCACTGTGGAGTGGCGTGAGCACAACACGACACCCCAGGGACAATGACAGCCCATGCCCCAGCGTGGCCACAGGGGACAACGCTCGGGTCCGACAGGGACACCCAGCCACTGCCCCGCAGGATCCCCGCCGTGCCTAAGCCCCCACTCCGTCCCCTGTCCCTGGGGGGCCTCAGGGTCCACCTGGGGGGGCCCGGCTCTGCCACCCGCCCAGAGGGCTGCCAGAGGAGCAGAGGTCTGGGGGGGGTTGGTTGTTTGCTTCGAGAACGATGTCAAGAGCTTAACAAGCGCTCGCTTTTGTTCTGGTCACATCTCCCCCAAGGCCGGGGGGGCTGCACCCCACATCGCTGCTGCCCCTGGCCACCGGGTGACCTAATTCAGAGACCCAGGGGCAGGGCTTGGGGGGGACAAATTAGGACGGGGCCATGGGGACGACCACCCACGGCTGTGCCATGCCGCACCGCGGCTCCCCGATTCGCAGTAATTAAACCGTCAACAGGAGCTTGGCCGAGCTCCACGGGCCCTGCTGCGGCACGGGGGCGATGCCAGGACCGGGCGATGCTCCGGGAGAGATGGGGATGGTGCGGCCCCCCCGGAGTGCACGCAGGCAGCGCACGGGGCCGTGCCCAGGTCTGGGGGACTCAGATCCCACCCTGTGCTGGGGATGGGATTTCCATCCCAAAGATCCCCAAATATCTAGGGGATAAAGATGTCCCACCCCAGGGGCAGCAGGTTTCTCACAAGCAGGACTCGAGGTGTCCCAAATCCCCATCCCTGACGGAGCTGCCTCCTCCCTGGCTGCAGCATCTGCTGGCTGGAAGGATCGATCACTGGGGATGGAGGCACGAACCTGCCACCGCTCCAGCTTCCCAGCAGCCTCCGGCCAAGGGTCATTGCTTGGGCTCCTCGAGGAGAGGACGCACGAGGCCAGTGGGTCTGGAGAGGGGAGATCTTCCCAGTGGCGGCCCACAGCCCCCTCCTGCCACGGAAACCCCCATAGACCCCCACGGCAGGACCCAGCCCATCCTGGATCCTGCGGCAGAACCAGCACATCCCGAATCCCACCACATCCCGAATCCCACCACAGCACCAAGCTGGGACAGACACAGGCACGGGCTCACACGCACTTCCAGGCTCCACTCTTTTGTCTCCGAATTTTCCTGAATTTGAACAAAAGCCGTTTCCACCCCACCCACAGAGAATCCAGGGGCCGTCAGGAGATGAGGATGGAAGGGACACGCTGGCATCAGAGCACACACATTCCCCCTGCATCGTGCACCCCGCTCCTCGCCCCATTGTCCAACCCCCCCGGGTTTCTCCCTCTCCTCCGTCCGCCCCTGACCTCTCGTTGCATTTGCAGCCTGAGCAGCGGCCGTGACAAGTGACTTCATGCCGAATTTGGGCACCACTCAGCGTCACCAGCTCTCACGCCGCCAGCCCCTGGCTTTCCCTTTTCTTTCGCTGCCTTTCCCACACTTTCCCCTGCTCATTGTGCTCCCACCACTTTTTTTCTCCCCCTATTCAGCCCAAATTAGTCACGAGCAGCCCTCAGCTCAGGGAGGAAAAATAAATTAGGGTGAGTTTGAAACACCGGGCAGTTGGAATGATTCTCCCCCAACACGCAGGAGAGGAAAACCCCCCAGGTGGGAGAAGCAGCGACCACCCGGCTCCTTGGAGGCAGCTCCGGCCGGGTCCCGGCTCTGCGCAGCTCCCGCGGTCGGCTCCGAGCGAGGTTTCACCCCAACAGAGCAGCGGTCAATCTGCAGAGGCAAAGGGGGGGTGAGGACCTTGGCCAAGCCACACGAAGCAAACATCAGGACAATCTCCCAACTGCTGGCGACGGCCCGACCGGTCTCTGCCCCCGGCCGCCCCCGCGCCGTCTCCGTCAGCTCCGGCCCCGAGGACGGGCCGCGCTGTGCATCAAACCGACAGATCCGAGTCGCCTGGGAGGAGTTTTATTATGAAACCGAGAATGAAGTGCAGCGTCTGCCCTGGCACACTACAAAACATTTCAAGCAAATATTTACCAGCAAAAAGATCATGAGCCAAATAGAAAATACATCGTACAAAATCTGACATACAAAACCAAAAAAAACTAAACCAGAGCAACATTATGACATTAAACTGGGAAGGAGCAAGAGAGCTTCGATTCACTCGGCCACTGACAACCCGAGACACACACTGGCACCCGGCCCCCAGGGCTGTTAGCTGCCCTTTGGGAAAGGGAACAAACGTCCAAAGTATTGCTGAGAGTCACCGGAGGACCCCGGCGCAGCCAGGCTGTGAACAGCAACGGGACAGGGGCGGCTTGAAGACTTACACATTAAAAAAAAAAAAATATATGTATTGCTTGTTAAGAACCAGGGATAAGCCTCTGAAAAGCTGGATTTGGACACACGCCCGCTGTTCTCTTAAGGAACTGAGCACAGACAAGGCAAACATCCCTCCGGTGACAGGCGACGGTCAGAAACAAGAATCCCAGGATGTTGGTCTTCAGCCAAGAGAAGGATTTTGGCCACGACACCCACCTAAAGATCCACGCGGACAGATTCCTGCTCCCACCTGGGGCCGAGGGATCTGTGTTCTGTAATTTCACCCGACAGGGTTACGGATAACGCAGCAGAAGGAACCATGTTCCTGCAGAGCCACCAAGAAACGGGGCCCAGGATGCTGCCGGTGCCCTTCTGCATTGCCCAGCAGCTCCGAGGAGACGCTCCAGCACGTCTGAGAGTTAAACCAGCTCGGCAGCTGCTCCGAGGCAGAGGGGACAAGATAAAATCCAGCCTGCGAACAAACACGGGACAAAGCGACTCTGATGGGTTGTAGTTTAAGCAGAGAAACGTTATCATCGACCTTGGAGGAACCTGGAAAATGTACGTGAAACACCGCAAGGGCTTAACGAGGTGGGATAAACAACGCAAGGAGGACAGACTCCGCATTGCTGTATTTTCCGGTCTCTATCTAGGGTTAATCAGTGACTCTTGCTGTGACAATTCCCACCAGCCTCACCCCAGGAAGGATGGCAGTCGGGAAACTGCCCCACACATCACCTATCACATGTGTCGCTTCCATTTTTGAAACCAAGAAACAAGATACTTGAGAAAATCCTTCCCTGACATTCAACCTGTCGGATGAGCCGGGGGTATGATGCCAGAGATCTGGAGCAGGACTGGCGCTACGCATTGTGCTCTCGAGACAAGGCGTGTTCCTGTCCCGGCTACTGGGGAAGGACCAGGACGGAGCCGAACCTTCGCGGGGCAGAGGAGCATCGAGAGGCAGCAATGGCATCAGACGCAAACGGACAACACGCTTCAGACTGCTCCTCACTTCCGCAGCATCCCAGAGTCCTTCAACTTGAAAAGCAGCTGCCGAGGGCAGAGCAAACCCGCTCCACCTCTGCTCCTCAATGCTTCCCCTTCCTCAGCACGAGGCAGCTCCTCCCGTTGCTCTATCTGCCCGTCTGTTTACCGGGCAGAGTTTGACTCCCCGGGAGGACACCGGGACACTCACCATCCCTCCCCACCAGCCAGCCCCTCCGGCGTGAGCTGCTGTCAGTGACCCCCCCTGCAGCCAGGAAAGCACCGGGCTGTGGGACTGCGGCTACCAGAGATGCACCAAGAGCAGCTGATGCTTTTTGCTCCACTTTTGTTCATTTTCAAACCTCGTAACTTGAAAAAAAAAAAAAAAAAAGTAGCACAATCATACAACTACGGGGCATTCCCTGTCTACTCATCACTAAAACCGAGAGAAACAGTGTGGGAGTGAGAGAAAGTGGGGGGAAAAAGAGAGAGGAAGGGGATGCACGCACTCGAGAGGCACACTGCAATGGGCTGGAGCTAAACAGGACCAGCATCAGACGATCCCAAAGCGTTCTGCTCTTTTCCTCTTCTTTGCCTGCAAAGAGGAATTACAAGAAAAAAAAATCAAAACCAAAAAGAAACAAATGCACAAGTTCTTTAAAATCTCACGCACAAGAAATTTTCAGATGGAGAATTTCTTAAAAACTTGCTATCAGTAACAATGCCCGAGCTCGGCGGCTCCGGCCCCTTCCCGAGCGCACCGACACCGTGTTAGTTCAACGTTTTTCTTCCGACGCCAGGACAAAGAGCGCTCCGAAATCAAGTCAGCAGAAATCTCCAGCGCCTGAGATGCAGGGCTGTTGGAGTCGCTTCGTGGTGCTGGCAAAGCACGACAAAGGGGCTGAGCCGGGAACAATGCCCACTTCAGAGGCTGGAAAAACCTTCCAGGCTGTGGGGAGGTGGGAAATGGAAAAGGGCAAAGGGTTAACACTCTGCTATTCATGGAAAAGGTGAGAGGGACACACTAAAACGCATTAAATATACTATTGCATCTCTCAGATATGCCTTTAAGCTGATACACGAGGGGCGTATAAATCTTAATTTTTAGCAGGATAAATAGCCCGGGGACAACAGAAGCCTTAATCAAGAATCTCTGGGGGAAAGGTGCATTTGAGTGCACACAATGCCAGTGAAAAGACCTTTTTGTTCCAGCCACAATCTCCAAGTGACCTAACGGAAAAGCACGGACCCCCCCCCCTCCCCGGCCGCCCCCTCCGCGCCCGAGGGGCTCATTCTCCCATGCTCGTGGTGCTTCACGCGGGGCAGGGCTTCTGCAGTATCCCCAAACAAAACACACTAACACACACAAAAAAACTAAAAAAAAAAAAGGCCCTAAACTGCACCTGAATTGTTGGGATCGCTCTTAGGAACCAAACAAAACCCACTCCTCGGCCACGGAGCCCAGCAGCCAGCTGGTGACGCAGGATCCAAGACCCAGCGCTTGCCCTGCCGCAACCTTTGCCATTCGAGTGTTACCACGGGGAACCGGGGGGGGGTCTGTGTGTCCCCAGGAGAGGGATCCCCCAGACCCTGGCTGACCTGTGCTGGCACCGCAGGTGTGCGCAGCAGGACCCACCTCGCTTAACGCAGGAGCAGAGCCCGCACGGTGACTTTCGGGAGAGTTTGAAGCAGAAAAAAGCGTAAAAGGACATAAAAGAGCACAGAACTGCCCTGAGGACGTGACAAATTTAAAAGATTGGCCAAAACCACTGAAGACAGAACAAAGCGTGGAGGAGAAAAGCTAGAAACAGGGTCAGGATCTCAATCCTCATTATGTTGGAGAGGCTCCGGGGATTTGTTGACGAAGAACCTACAATAGCATCTGAAGGTCCAGGAGCATCCAGGACATGGGAATTGTGGAGCACAGGGAGCAAAGAGATCAAATTCAGGGGAGGGGGAACCAGGGTGGGAGAAACGGAGTAGAACAGATGTGTCCCCCGCCGTGCCATCCTGCGAGAGGAGGAGCTGGTCACCGCCACGTGCTGGCTCCCAGGGCTCGGAGGGCTCCGGAGCAGCCGATTCCCAGGAGCCAGCAGATCGACAGCGGCTGCACTGCCGAGGCGAAGGGGCTGAGTGGCCACGGGAGCGTGCCCACCACAGCTGGGGGTCAGCCCCTCAGCAGCGCAAGGGACGTGGGACCGAGAGAGGTCCCCAGGGTGTAGAGTCACGCCCCGAGACCATCACTGCTCCCCTCGGCATCCTTTACCTCTGTGTCCTCTGTAGCTCCAGCTCCGGCAGAACTTGTGACAATGCCAAACCGCTCCTTCCTCTTCTTCAGTTTCTCATCGTCTTCACTCTGGCACCACGAAGACCAAAGATTTATTTTGTTGGCAATGCCCCTGGGTGCTCATTTAACGGTAAATCATGTTCCTCCTACCCCTGCTCCCCCTACAGCCGGCTGCCAGAGCCCCCCGCCAGCCTGCCCGCACGGCACGGTCGGCTTTGTTCTGAGTCTCTTCACGCTTGAACCCAAGGACAGGGAAGGGTGGAGGGGAAGGACAGATGCTCCTCACAGCCACTGTGGCCAGGCATGGGTGGGGACACACGAGGGACAATCCAGCCTCAGCAGCCAGAACCTCACACCTTCAGCTGGATACGGTCGAGGAAGGATTTGGGGAGCACTGGCGGCTGCGGCAGGGACCTCTGTAATGCCCCTGCGAACGCGAGCGATAGGAACCTGACGGTCACCCCGAGCTGCAGACACCATGCTGTTTCTCTGGAACACGTTTCTATTTGGAGATGGAGGCTCAGTGCTCACCTCATCCTCCCAAGTCTCATTTAATTTATTTCCAGCCCAAACAAGCAAACTTCCACTGACTTTTCCCAGAGCCTCCGACTCCCTGCTCCTCAAGGTCCTCCAGAACACCCAGAGACTCTAAACCTGGGGTTGAGAGCAAGGGGCACCAGGCAGAAGCAGAAGAGCAGCAAAAAAAAAGCAACATCCCAGAAAAGCAGCAAAACCTGAGGGTTGTGAACTAAGGACATGGGGAGGGAAGAAGTTGCTTGCTGGTGCAGCACGATAGACGCACAAAGAAAACCCAACCTGGGCATCAGCGACACTAAACAGGCTCTTAAAACCGTCCCTGCACGGTTTAAACGCTGCAAGCAGGAGGATGGTCCCAAAGCCTCTTTGAAAAAACACCAGATCTTCACTCCAGGGCCAGGGGAGGCTCCCAGGGACCGCACCAAGCTATGGGTTTTTATTTATTTTTTCGGTAAGCCCCCCAGCCCCTGCCCTGGGGGGGAAAGCGCAGAACCCTCCTCCTAAATCAACCCCGTCCTAACGATTCTGCTCACTTGACCCCCTGGCACGCCAGTGTCAGCTGCAAACACGCGTACAATAAACTTCACTCCATCTCAAGCTCCTCGCTGACAGGTTTTGATTCATGGGGTGCTGAAACCCATCTGAGGAAAATTACCTCTATCAAAACGCTGCGATCTCCGCATCTATCAACCCCCAGCAGCGCCCCAGGGCCGCGCTCCAGCGTGCAAATGGGTGCACCCGCAGCTGCGGGGAAGCTGACCTCGCTGCCAGGACGGCAGATTTATTTTCTAACCTGACTACTTCTCGGCTTGTTCCCTTTGCGCTCACACCACGAGAGTATTTCTGTAGTTTGTCTAAAAAAAGGGGGGAGGGTAGGGGAAAGAAGAGGGAAAAAAAAATCTGCTGCAGGATCCAGTTCCTCTCTGAGCGAGATCTGGGCTCCCTCCTCGTCCCGAGAGCCCAGCCTGAACTGCACGGAGCCCAGGCACTGCGGGGACAGGCTCTGCTGGGCTGATGTCCCCAAGTCTGACGTCCCCACGCTGCTGCCTGCCCTCTTACACGCAGGGACCGACGAAAGGAGGAACGGGCGCTCGCCCCTCCACATCGCAGCATTTCGCCGAGCCCCACACAGCATCCAGAAGAACCTCGGGCTTCAGGGAATGTTTTTTTTATTGTTTTCTTGAAGCAAGTGACACAAGTGGGGGAGCTCCCGAGGTGCAGGAAAGGGGTCCCGGGGGGTGGCCCGGCCTGTGCAGCTCCAGACTGGGAGAGTGCTGGTCAGCACTGGTCAAATCCAGGTTTAACAGCTCATCCTCGGGCTCCTAGTGCTTATTCCCAAAAAGCAGAAGGATCCATTTCAAGCCTGGCTCGCTCCCTCTCTCCCAGGAGAAGGCAGAAGCGCCGGTGCCAGAAGGGTTAATGGCAAAAGGCATTAACTCCTGGTTTCCATGGTGCGAGAGCTCCGGCACTCCCAGCAGAGGATCCAGCTCGGATCCCAGCTCAGGGCGGGCAGAGCACAGCGGGTCACCTCCCTGCAAGGGAGATTTCGGCCCCTCTCCGGCTCAACCACCTGCCGGACTCAAACTTTTACAGAGGGGAAAACCCCGGCGCCAGCCTCGCTCCTGCCGGACGGACAAACGCTGCCTGTGGCCTCCAGGGCAAGGAGCCGCAGAGCCGCCCCCGGCCCCAGCACCCGCCAGCTCCCGCTCACGGCCAGCGTCCCTGCTCCCCGCGCGAAGGACGAGGCCCCAAGGCCCCACCACCCCTCGATGCACCCCGCTGCGCTCACAGCGCTCGGGTCTCGGACACGGGGATTAACCAGCAATTGCTCAGCGCCTGCGCTGCAAAAGGAGACTTGAGGGGGGACTTGGGGCTCAGCCCACGCAGCCGGGGAGGGAGAAGGGGAAGAGCCGGGCCGGCTCTCCGGGGGAGAGGGACCAACGCACGGGAGATGCTCCACGTGTGCCGCCGTTGTGGGTGGCGATCCCGGCGTCAGATCCCCGCTCACTGCCCTGGTCCCGCCAGGCTCACTGTGCGGTAACGGCCACGCAACGGTCTCCTTGGACAGGGCAGCTCCTCCACGTGCAGGGAACCAACACCCTTGGTGCCCCCGCGGCTCAGATCTCTGTCCCCAGGCCCAAGCTCCATGCTGCTGCTTTCTCCACAGACTGAAGCGTCCCCAGACGCAGAGACACGAGCCTCCGTAACCGCATCCTCGGAGGACGGAAGGGGGTGTGCCCACGCGCGTGTACAAAACCAGACCCTTCTGGTCGCCCTCCTGGATCTCGCAGCAGCATGATGGATGGCGGGATGAAAAGCAGAGCCTCGAGGCTTTCAGGCGACGGTAGATTAATGACGACATGGCCTTGACCTCCCAAAGGTAAGGGTTATGAAACGCTCAAGGGTAACTGGGCCTCCAATTTCATACCCGAAGGGTGAATGACAGCGCCGATGGTTTTATTCTTAGGAACACGCCAATCCTACGACGCACAGCTGTCACCCGCCGCCTTTTTGAAATTCATCTCAACACACTCATTCCTCCCGTTCCTTTCCCCTCGCGGGCTCCAAGTGCTGCTACACCCTGCAGGAGCCGACGCTCCTGCCCACCAGCAAGCGTCCAGCAGGAGAGGTGAAGCAAGAGGGAAGCCCAGGGTTTGTACAGAGATATCCCACGCGCGCCTCACACCCCTTCCCCATTTCCAAACCACACCACGTCCTGGAACTACATTACAGAGCTAGTCCCCAAAGGCACCTAAAGTTAGAGTAAAGCTTCATCCTCTGGCTGACTTCACCTGTTAAAAACCCATCCTTGGGCAAGACCAGAGCAAGCTGCAGGCCTCCAAGGATCTTTATAAAAGATGGGAAGCAGAAGAGGGCGAGGTGTTTCCAACACTGCCCGTCTGGTCGCACACGGGGGAGGTTCCAATTTACTTGTTTGTGTTACACTAACGAAGCCCGAGCGACACAGGGTCCGCGACTGGCGGCTTTCTTGGACTAACTCGGCTCCTCAACAACACTTTCGTGCACAAGCTAAGCTTAACAAGCAAGCAAAAGGTCGTTCCCCATCCTTTCTTCCAAAGCACATCTTGGAAAAGAGGTTGGGAAGGCAGAAGCCACCCGACCGTGGTGTTTTTCTGTACGTGGTGCTGGCCAGGAGCCGCAGCAGCCGGCAGCTCTCAAGCTTCTCTGTGGCTTTCACAGCCAGAGGTTTACGCTCGCCCCAAAGGGGATCAGAAGAAAGTAGCAGCCATGTGCTAAGAGCGCACCTGTGGGTCCCCGGCGCCGGGCTGAAAAGCATTCCTCGCTTCCGACGTCAGGGATGGAGAAAACACGCCAGGAATGCTGCAGCCGAGTGAAGGAGACGCGTTTCAGGTGCACCCCAAGGCAAAAGGCTGCGGAAGGGCCTTCTTGTCCCTTTGCACCCACTGAACAGTGTCTTAAATACCGTACGGCATTTACAGAGGCTCTTCCTTCCAAGAGGTCACTGGCCTCGGCGTGGGAAGCGTTGAGGCGAGAACCCGGGAGCGTGTTTCAGAGCAATACACCTGGCTCTGGAAGGGGAGGGCGGCAGAGCAAAACCCTTTGGCAAAGCAGGACAGTCCTCCCTCGCAGAGTCCAGCTGTTATTAAAAAGAGGCAATCGGGCGATGACTGAACACAATTTGAATTGCATATTAGCCCAGATTAAAAAAAAAAAAAAATCCATTCTATTCAAACCCAACATGCACAAAAACAGCAACACACCACGGCCACGTTAACCCTTCCCTGCAAGCGGAGGTGCAAATCCATGCACCGAACCCACCGCGCTGCCGGGGCTGGCAGACCCCACCAGCCAGCTGAGAAACATCCCAGAGCACTGGGGCTGTGCTGCTCTACAAGCTGAAAGCAGCCCCTGTAAAAGGAGACCAAACTGCAGCCAGTTTGTAGAACGAGAAACCTCTCGGGTGCAAACATGCCCACTGCAGCTGCAGGGGTGAACAGCAAACACAATCCCCGGCGTCCTGCACGTTTAGTCCCCCGGGGTACAGATCTTAATTCTGACTCAAAGGAAGGTTTATCTCCAGCTCTGTGCACATACCCAAGGGCCTGGTGAGCCCACCACTTCTAATCCCAAAGGTAAAAGATTTTTCAGTTCTAAGTGAAGCATTAATATTAGGAAAGGCATCTGAGATGGTCCTGGACCTGGATCTACATCCAAGTGTTTCCAATGGGCTCCCCAGCCCTGCGCCCGTCAGAGCCCTAAAGGACCTTCCAGAAGCACAGAGCTGGGGACGATCAGCTCTGCTGTCCGACAGCAGAAAGGGAGAGGGCTTCCTGGGAAAGTGAGGCTGCCCACCACTGATCAGGAAGACGTAAAAAAGGGCCTAAGACCGTGGGTGACTTGCCTTTACAGAGATTTTTCTATCGCTCCCACAAAACTGTCGTCACCGTGCCATGCAGAGGAAGCTCAGAGCACTCAAGAGCCACAACCATGGACCGAAGACATTGTCCAGCACTGCTGAGGGATGAGAAATGGTCAAGTCTTCCAAGAACAGAAAGAGCTGCTGAAGTCAATTAAAAGGATTAAATGGAAAGGGGGGGGATCCTCAGTAGAGCTGTGCAAGGTTGAATTCACCCGCAGATGGTCCCCAGTCCCCTCCGCATGGGAGCGGCACACGCACCCCTCCCAGCACTTCACNGGGGGGTGCAGTTTTGGGCTGTTTTCACTTTTGTCCTTGGCAGTGAAGAGGGGTTAAGGGGAAACCGAACTTTGTTTCTCCAGTGGAGCCTGGAAGGGGCTCTGGAGGGCTGGGAGTGAGCTGGGTCTGTCATCCTTCCCCAGCCGCTCCTCCAAATTCCTGCAGCCAAATGGTTCAAGAGCCCCTGAATGGGACATAATGACATCATTGATTGAATCATAATAGAGGGGGAAAGGGGGGGGTGGGGAAAAGATGTATTTGTGTTACAGACAAAAGCCAAGTTCTGTTTCACAGCGGGGACCAATGGAGAACCAGATGACTGGGCAGAGGGAGGTCAGCGAGCCCCCCCCAGCACCGTTGTCCCCCGGAACGAGCCCTTCGCCACTCCCTGAAGGTTTGTCCGGCCTCGGAGCCCCTTCAGGCAGCGCTGGGATCAATGGGCAAGCAGGATTCCCCCCACCCCGCGCAGCACTGGCGTCATTTGTTTTCAAATGACATCGTGGGTGCATGGCAGGGCTGGGGCCGGGGCGATGGGCTTCCCAAGGGCTGATGGCAAACACCGAGGAGCGGTGCAGCACGGCGCCGCACAATCAGTTCTTGTTTGTTTGCCTCACAACTGCATCCTCCTATGGTGACAGGGCTGCGGTGGAGATGTCACCGCAGTCCGGGAGCGGGTGAAGCCGAGCTGTGATGGTGCTGCACCGGCAGATGTCCCGCAACCTGGTGGAAGACCCTCTGGCTCTTTCGGAGGGCAGCTAGGTGCCAAGGTGACATTCCTACAGGAAACAGAGTCACAGGTTCCTTCAGCTGCTGTGTTCTCATCCTGCCTAGGCCAAGGCTGGAGAAAACATCCCACAACACCCAGTAAGCACCAAAAAGATACCGAAAGCCACAGTCTCATCGGGCGCAGAAGGACACAAGATGTTCTCATGCGCCCAACCACAAGTTTCCAGTACAAAGAGACGGACATCTCGCCCACCCTGCCCTCGGTCGACACAAACCCCTTCCCCGAGCGACCCGGAGGGGGCAGGGGCGGCAGAGGCCTCGCTTACAGCACCCTTGTGTTAAAACGTCCGCGACTGCCAGCGCTATTCTTCACCTTGTCACTTCCCATTATCTTAAACCAACAGGCCGGCATTCAGCAGCAAGAGTTGGAAAATAGCGACGTCACTGTGTGCAGGGGTGGGGGACGGCGAGGGGAGGGGCATCATGCGGAGCCCAGCACCGCCCTGCGCGGGGCTCCCGGCCAGCAGAGAAAAACAAGTTATTCGAGGATTAGCGCTCAGGTTCTATAAATCCTTACGGGAGCCAGCTGGAAACCTCCAGCATTTACCTGCAAAAGTATCGAGGCTGGAGCGCCCCAAAACGGCTCCTTCTCTCCTCAAGATTGAGGTTTCTCTTGTGACATAGATGCTGTTACCTACCTGCAGTCAGACCTGCTAACAGTGAAGCAAAAAAAAAAAAAAAAAGCAAAAAAAAAAAAGGCACAGAACAGCTCAGCTGCTGCCGAGCCTTCCACGAGCCCTCCCATCGTCAGCACGGCCGGCCGGACCTCTGGACTCACAGAACCGCGTCTCACCGGCTCTGACACTCCGTGCTCGTGCATTATCCTGTGTCTGGATCTTCCCGCTTTGTTTCTGAACCCCTGTGCAGTTCTAGCTGCATTCTTCTGTTCTGACCCAGTTTCTGCTTTCTGCAGAACTACTGAAAAGTTTCTGTCATAACAAGCAAAAAACAGGAGAGGTGTTTCGGAGGGCTTGGCTTGCCGCTCACTCTTTAAACCAGGACTATCTTTAACCCCCTCTAAATCCAGCTGCCTGAGTTACCACTAGTCCAACTCAGAGGGAGACAGAAAATCCTTTAAAAATTACCTAAAGCAGCTTTTTTAAATGCTTAAAAACATTAAAATTTAAAAGTACAACGTCAGGGGAATTTCAGGGCACGGGGAAAGAAGCCCCGAGGGTGGCACCACGGCTCCCGCTCACCGTGCATCTGTCACGACAGACCGGCTTCTCCACCTCCGGCACACCCGCCCTTCCCCGTGACACCGCGACGCTGCTTCACGGGAGAAAAACTGATTTGACGCAGCTCATCCGAGAGTGCCACGTGCTCCACAAACCAGGCAAGGAGCAGAGCTCAGGCGGTGGTGCCGAGGAGGAAGGGCGAGCGGACAACACCCGCACGAGCCGTCAGCTTCGCAGGACAAATACAACCCCGCTGCACATCTGCGGCGTGGGGGAGACAGGCCATCGGTTATATGTGTTCTGATCACGATACACTGCAGAGGGAAAAGAGCTGAGAGAGGCAGAGGAATTAAGACGAAGCGCAGAGCAGAAGGGGCTGGGGTACAACCCAAGGAGACTGCTCTGCGCTGCCACAGCAGAGATGACAGCGACAGAAAGACACAAAGCTGACAACAGCCAAAAAAAGTGAAGTTTGGAAAGAAAATAATATTCAGGGGCATGTGGCCTTTCAAACAATGCAGGAACCATCCCTTCAAAGTGACAGCAAAAGGCATTCTTGACAACAAACCGGCCACAGAAGCCTATCACGCTTCTCAAAAACGCAGACATGTGCCACCACGCGTGACGTGGCTGGTCCCGGCGCGAGACAGAAACAATCCTTGTCCACGAATCCTTTTTCCTTTCCTCTGCCAACATCAGCACGTCTCCCCCACCACCACCCTTTGCGTCCTTGGTGGTTAATAGCTTCTTATCTGGGGCTGGCAGGGGGTGTTTGGAAAGACCGCAGGCAGAAAAATTATCCAGGAAAAGGATTCCTCCGCAGCACTCTGTTACAAGCTCGCTGGAAGGCAAACAATTAAGGGAATTGTTTTCCCTCCCTCGATTCGCTGTTTTGTACACACACGGACTTGCTGCTGGCCCGCTGACCCCTGCTCTGCTCCATCACCACGCCACCATCGCTCGCTGGCCCCGGCCAGCCGATCCCGGCGAGCACAGCTCTCCTCTGCTGCACAGAAAACACATTCTCATTAACTGGAATTAAACCGGCGTTGATCTCGAACCACAGCGGATGATGGCTGCATTAAAACATTAACTCTTCCCAGCCAGGAGAGGCAGCACCTTGGGGTCAAGGGGATACTTTGGCATCCTGCGCTGCTGCTGCTCAGGATCCGACCCGCGACGCCTGCCGACATGTCTCACGGCTGTGAAACGGAAGACTCGCAAGCAGGCAAAGAAAAATGAAGTTATTTGAGGTGGCACAGGGTTTGAGAGTCGCACTCCCCACGCTGCCTTGCTACAGACGGGTCACTTTGTCTCCCAGCAGAGACACGACCCCCGCCACGAGAAGTCACCGAGGCGGTGATGGGACGAGGAGCAGGGATGCCGGCACACACACAGCCCCCCTGGAGCAGGGGATCTGCAGCACAAACCCTTTGTTTCGCCCCCAGCCCAGAGAAAGGCACCGGGGAGAAGAGGGCTCCGCGCAGGGACTCCCGGCTCGGAGCAACCCCGGAGCAGAGTCGCTTCACCTCGCTGCTCCCAACCTCCGAGCGGCTGAGGGTTAATCAGCTAATTGTTCCTAAGGCAGTTTGAGACCTCACCTTAAAGAGGAGATAGAAAAGCCAATTATTTTAGTCATCTGTTCAGATGGGGAAAGGTATTTGATAATGTAATACAAAGGTGGCAAATGGAGCTTTTATGTGATCCCAAGAGCTCTCGCTGTCCATTTGGTGCCAATGCTTTCTCAGCGGGAGACTTCCAAGGCTATTTTATACATAAAGAACAAACCACCCCCTTGGAGAAACGCTCCTGAATCCCAGCCACAACGCAGGCAGCTCCCTCTGCAGCATCCAACCCTGCATATAAAACACGCAGAGATACATCCTCCCCGGGGAGCGGAGAGTCGGAGGGTTCCCGGGAGCAGATGCTGCAGAGAGGGAACATTTACGAGTGTGGGGGTTAAGTACAGCTAGCAGGAGTCAAGGGATGGCAGCTTTAGGTCAGCGAGTGTGTGCTTTAACAGGAGGCCTCGGAGGGGAGAGTCGGTGCTACAGGGAGATAAACGCTTCCTTGATTTATTTTAAAAATTAATTTGATGGCCCCGTGCTGCCTGGAGACAAATGAGCACCTGCCTCTCCCGCTCCGGCACAACCAACCTCTCCGCTCGCCCGCTCTCCCCCCAGCGACCGGGGTCTCGTTTTCCCTTCAGGCAGAGAGGAAGAGGATTTTAAACTTGAAAGATTCCTACCCCAGCAGGCTAACAGAGGGGGAAGGGGGGGGTTCAAAGCTACAGATGAGTTCACAGCCACTAACACAGCTCTGCATTTGCTCCCTGCTCACAGCAGGGCTGAAATCCCCCTCAGCTACGATTCCACCCCCCCTCCAGCCCTACCCCTCCCCAAACCAATTTGAATAGGAAATGAAGTGTGGCTCCAGGGAGACAATGGTTTATTGTAAAGTTTTTGCTGCGACCCATGGTATAAAAACCTGCCAAGACACACGTAAACATTTGCAACCGCCAGGCTCCTCCATAATGAAAAGCCATAAAGAACACCCAGGTGGGCAGCACAATACCACCAGCTAATTAAAGTAACCAATAATATTCCTCCCAGGAATGCGAGAGTGTGTTCCGCTCAGTGGGAGAAGCCACTTCTAAGCCCATGAACTCGGCTTCCTGGTGGAGCGAACAAAAAAGCGACACGGCGAGGGGAGACGGCCCCGCTGCCGGGCACTGCTCCGCGGAGCGCGCGGCCAGAGCTCACACAAAGCCCAGCATCGGGCGACCGCGAGGCGAGAGCCAGCCCAGCCACCAACTCCTGACCTTGGGCCAGTCATTCTCCCCACCAGCAGGTCTCCTCTTGTACGACGGGAGCGGTCTGTTAGCACCCAGCCGCATCTGCGGGCAAAGGGCTCGGGCAGCTCTGACCTGGTGCTTCAAGGGTTTGGGGTTTTTGCCGTGTCCGGGGACCGCAACGCAGCCTGGGAAGTCCTGCCTCCCAGAAAGCCCGGCTTTGTGAAGCTGCAGCTACACAATCCTATCTGGGGAAGGCCACGGCCACAAACACGGACAAGGCACATATTCCTCTGAAAAATGGGAGCTCCCAGTGACAGGGTTAACGATGTTTGAGCAGCCTCTCAAAAAAAAAAAAGCATATCCCAGCTCCACATATCCCAGCGTTAATGCACTGGCCTCCTTCCCCCACTCCCAAAGGGACAGGAGAGGGAAGGGGGGGAACAGCGACCTCCAATGCCAGATATTTTCTACATCAGTGAATTCCCAGGGCCAGTGGAATAAAGCAGAACACTCATACATGGGGAAATGGGCAGCAAAAAAGGTCAAACCCATTCCCCCGAGGAGGAGAGGGGTTTATTTTACAGGGATGGAGAGAAGACAAACCTCCCCTGGCTCGTACCCTTTTCTGCACCGAGAGGAGAGGTCTCCATGCCAACACCATCCAGCTGTTACCACTGGACAATTCTTTTTCACTCACCGCTATTTGTGAACAGCGCTGCAGCACGAGCCTTAAGGCTCATCAGAGCCGAGGAGGAAAAGGCTGGTTTTGTTCGGGAAGCGCGCAGGATGCTGTGTTAATCTCAGAGTATATATTTATCCTTTCTTCTGTTTTCCCCAAACACACTAAATTCATCTTCTCCCCCGTTTGCTACAGAACACATTTAACCCAGGGATTATCGCACCAGCGAGCACACTGTTCTCCAGCACACGCTGGCCTCCAAGCATGCCCTGCGGCCCCCCAGCACACTCAGCGCCCTTCAGCAAAGCCCCCCACTGCTTCCAGCCGCAGGCAGAGCCCGGTTCCACCTCCTGCCACTGACAGACCCCGCAGCCGGCTCCAGCACGCGGAGGCTGAGCTCAATCAGCTGCTAGGTACACCAGAAGAGGGGCTGGGCTCAGGAACTTGTCTATATTTCTCGCCTGGAAAAATAAACAACTTTAAGACCAAATCCATCCCCCTACAGCTCTAATCTCATTTGTCCTTCAAAGAGTTATTTCCTACCAGGGAGCTCTGGACGCTTGGCTCCTACCCCGATCAGGAACGCACAGTTACACCGCGCGAGTCGAACGCCCAAAAACAACCGATCAGAGCCCGCTGGACCATGCCTCTGCACACATGAACAGGCGGATGAACAATCTGAAAATTCAACCCCTCTGCTCAGCCATCGTACCTCTCAAAACCATATCAAGAGCCACACACACAAAAACAAACAGAATGGAAGGTGAAGGAAGTGGTGTTGACAAGAGTCCCCGGGGCCCAGGGCCCACACTGCTGCTCTAACAACAAGATGTAAAACCTCAAGCAGCACAAAAGCTTTGAACGGTCCCAGCACACTCTGAGCTGGAGCAGCAGGCTGATCTGGAGGTGCAAAGAGTGTCCTGGAAACACCTTACCTTCTTGGAGAGTGAGGAGACGTTCAACCCAAATCTTTGAGCCCTTTCCTTTAATTTATCCATGTTTACCTATAAAGACATAGGAAACAATTTATTTTTTTGTTTAAGCAGCCACTGCTACACCCTCACCTTTCTAAACTTCTGTGTCGCATCTAACCAGGTCCCCAGACCAAGCAGCTTCCCAAAAAAAAAAAAAAAAAAAAAAAAAAAATCACACAGCCCAACTGGTTTCCCGGAGACAAGGCAGCCACCACGACAGCACAGATCCCTAACGAACCCAGACTTTCAGAGATGAGCCTTCTACACCACACACTTCTGACAAGGAAATCCTGGTGCTGTCCTGCCTCGCAGATGCTCACGCAAGACTTTTTTATGCCCCTGGCACCACAGAAACCTGGAAACTCATCTGGCGACAAACCTTGGCTTGACTCTGTCCTGCTCATCCTCAATGAGCACAGACACCGAGCCGGCTGTGCGGCACGACAGCGCTCAGCCCCGCACACTTTGGTGCCTCCTGCTTAGACCTGGAAGTCAGATGGGCAAAGCAGCGCTGGCCATCAAAAGCAGAGTCATCTACTACAGGCCATGCGTCATTTCCATTCCTGAGGCATAATTCAAGCAATTCAAACAAAAACAGAGAAGTCAGGCATAGGAAAAAAAAAACCAACCCAAATATCTTTGTTCCTTTCAGCACTTCATTCTGAAACCAGCTCATCTGAGAAACTCTCGCAAGAGGCAGCTGCAGGGATGTGAACCCCCAAGTTCAGGGTGGGCACGACACCCAGGCAAGCTCGTCACAAACTCTCACTCCACATACGCTGTTCCTGGACCACCCCGACAGTCCACCCCTGCAGACAGGAACCTCTTCCTACAAATTACAACACGCGGGAGGGGCCGGACCGGGAGAAACCCAAGAACAAGCAGCATTCCTTACCGTGGGTTTGCTGTCTGCAGACAGGCCTGAAACAGAGGCAAGAAAAATAAAAGCCAGTTAGAGAACAAACATCAGGAGCAGCCTCTTATCTAAACAGAGGCGCAGTGAAGTCCCAGCGCATCACAAGCAGCCCTGCGCCCGTCCCTCCGCGGACAAGTGAAGACCCACTGTCCCGCTCTTCCCACCTTCCACCTCTGCTCACTGCTGAACAAGTCCCCCCGTTTCTTTTCCACCTCCAAATCAGCTTCTCCACCCGCAAAACTGCTGCCACCCCACCTCGCAAAGACACCCTTGGCAATGGAGCACAACGCTTCATGAAGCCAAACGACGTTTGGCACTCTGTTGAAGGACACCACAGGGAGCTCGGGCTGGTGTCCTCCAGTTGTGCTCGGAAAAAAGAGATGCTGGGAAGAGGGTCTGAATGACCAAGGGAGCAACACGGGTCCTTTTCTTCCCAATTCTATAATTCCTGCTCAGGGCTCCTGGGCATGGGCAGGAAAAGGGACAGAAGTGAAAACAAAGGTAGTCCCACCAGCAATTTTTTTTTTTTTCCCCCAGAAATAATTAAATATTTGCAGTACGGCCACTCCATGGATTGGTTCTGCTTCACCTCCTCACCTTTTGTCGAAACTGTGGCCAAACCAAACCTGCCAAAGGTAAACAGAGAGTGAGGCAAAGATAAGGTCAGCCGGTACTTGGCACATCAAGTCTTAGGTGGAACTTTTCCTTCAAACACTTTTCATGAGTGTACTTGAGTCAAACTGGTTTGGAGGCAGATTAACCAGAACGTGCCTTTGCCAGCCGACAGAACCCCTGCTGCAGCTCCTGCGCTTCCTCTATATACAGCAATTGCCTGCTTTCTCCGTAAAAGCAACCTCAAAGCCCAGAAAGCCAGTCGCATCCCCAACAGCTCACCATTTTTTTCCTTTCCCTGTCTTTCCAGGGCAGAACTGCCCAAAATGTCACCGGTATTTCAGCCCAGGAAAGCATCCACCAAGCACCCCGCAGCCAGCCACAGCCCAGATTTCATGCGGGGGCCTCCTGCTGCCCCACCGCCTGAGCACAGCACGGAGCCACGTCCACCCCACACCAGCACCACCCACAGCCCTGCCCGGGACGATCGTCGCCCAGCAAGAAGCAGAGAAAGCTCCCAGCGCAGACTCACCGGGCTGCCCGCGCCGCCTTCTTGCTCTCCAGGCTGACGGGCACGTTGAAGCGCTCAGCCCTCTTCTGCATTCGCTGGAGGAGGGAGAGAGAAGAACCAAGTGAGGAAAAGCGAAGATTGGAAGGGTTCAAAAAGGAGGTTTTGCAGAGGGAGGCGTGCAAACCCAACACGCGGTGGGCCAATGCCCTGATGTGCCCCGCAGCACGCAGCCTAGGACGGGGAAACCACCCCCCAACCCGTGGGTAAAGGCAGAGACGCTGCCAGCACCTTCCGGGGAAACCGTATGCCAGAGGGAAAGGAGCTGTGCTCCTGGCAGGGACCACAGAGGGAACGGCCCCAACTCCCCTCCCGAGGCAGGGAGCAAGCCGGGGGCACGACTGGCTTCGGCCGCTTTGCAAGAAGAGAGGCAAACAAGATTTCCTTTCTTTCCCCCTAACCAAAAGGACAAATAAATATGTGAGAAAAGAGGATGTGGGGGGTGTTTGTTTTCAGGGAACTTATTTGGCACGAGCCTTTTCCACAAGAGCCCGACAGCATTCACGCCGTTGGCTCAGCCTCGCAAGCAGCGTTTGCCACCAGCGGTGGGATTCAAGATGAAATTCAGCTCTGCAGAAAGGACTCAGGCTGCTGCCCTGGCACGGAGCATGCTGCCTGGGGCACGGAAAAGCCTGGAGACATCGGAAGCGCAAGGGTTTGCGCCTAAGAGCATTAAATCTCCTGAAAAGCTGAAGGGAAATATTTAACATTTTATTGTTACACAAGGGCCCAAAAATGTGTTTGACTTTGTAAAGGTTAGAGAAACAGAGATTATGTTAATGGAAACATTGACTTTATCCGAACGCACAGCGAGGAACACGATAACCACGTGCATCAAAACAGGAATGTTTAGGAACATCCCTCCTAGTGGTCTCAGCACTGAGGAACTTTTACTCAACTGAGCAGAAACAATAAAGACAGAAAAATGCCCCACTCGGGTCAAGGCCCATTTCCTTCTTCTCTTTGACACTTTGAAGAATATCCAAAAGAAACACCTGAAGAGGCAGTTTCTGAAGGGACTCTCAACGGCAGAGGAGCCGTGCCAGTGAAGAGCGAGGGCTCCACTGCCCCAGCACCACGCCAGACGGGTGCTCTGCCTCCTTCCCACCCTCCCAGACTCAACTAATCCGCAACCAACGACAGAATTTCAGGCTGTGCTCACGGTCGCAGCAGTTTATCCCCGATGGTCTCCTTCCCCAGGAATTTATCTCCTTGCTTTTTGAGCTCATCTGTATTTCTGCAAGCTCTCAACAGCCTCCAGCATTCAATTACACATTGCATGTGAAAATAACTCCCTTTTGCCTTCAAAAACCATCCAGGATATAATTTTGCTGAGACCTGATTCACGCTCAGTCAGAAAAAAAGAAAAAAGTGGATTTCCTGTGAATAGGTTCAGCAGAATTTGGAGAAAAACAAAGGGCAGGAGTGTTAACCTCAGCACATTAACGAGCTCTTTAACCAGCTCTGGCCAAGGCAGCCCCACGTCACTGGGGACATCACCTCCAGCAACACCTCCAGCTCCCATCAGGTCCCGTGTTTCTCCCTCCCTGAGGTCATAATCCTCCGCTTGCACCATCACCCCGGTTGCTGGGGAAATGATCGTGTCCCAAACAGAAGATTAAAACTCTGAAGTGGCGGTGAACAGCAGGGAGACAAGAATCATGTTTTCACAGCGATTTCTTTCTTATGAAACACAAGAAAAAAAAAAAAAGGGGGGGGGGCGCGAGGGATTAGAGCACCACAATCAGATTCCTGAAACTCAAAGTTTCACAAAATTTTCCCAGAGAAATCAGCAGCTTCTAAGTGTGTTTGTTTTAAATCAACCCAGCAAAGGTAAGTGACAAAGTCAGAGCAGATAAAGACGAGATGCTCTGGGAGCTGGTATCAGCCCCGCCCCAGCTACTGAATCCCTGAAGCGAACCCCCAACAAAGCTTTGCAGAGTTTTACGTGCTTGAAGCAAGCGGGCTGGCAGCAAGTCCCAAGGGACAGGGACGTGCCACAGCCTGGGGAACTCCGAGCACAACTTCTCACGTTCGCCAGGAAACACAATTTACACACCAGAGCCATGGTGGAGGCGGTTCAAGACCATCAGCCCTAAACCCTGAGCAGACAGCGCTGCAGGGCCACTTCCATCTCTGTCAGGTCACTCTGCAGCCAGCGACCGGCCGTTAACGTAAAATCAAGGAAAAATAAAGCAGGTTGACAACGGAAACGCTGACGCTGCCTCAGCAACGCAGAAAAGACTTGGAATGAAGCAAATGGGGGAACGGGCAGCCTGGAGGAGGAAGTGGCAAAAGGAACCTTACCTCCATCTGCGATATTTCCGACGTTATTTTCACCACCTTCTTTTCCGTAATCCTAGAGGTGTTGGGAAAGAGGAAAATCAGTCAGAACAGTTCCCGCTCGTTTCACAGCCGTGCCCCAGCGGGAGGGGTGTTGGGGTTCTCCTCCCAGCCACCCTCCGTGGGCAGCATCACCATTGCCTTAACCAAGGGCCTGTTGTTAAACCAAGAGCGGCCACAAGCCAGCATCCCCCTCACAGGGGCAAGTTTAGAGCCAGGCATCGATGCTAAAGCGAAGCACAAACCCTGGGAAACTTGTAACCAAAGTCTGGGGTGTATGAGGGGCAGGAAACACACGACCCAGCTGTGGATTTTCCTGCAAGCCTCAGTAGTGCCTTGAGCACTCCCGAATCCCTCTGGCAACAATGGAAAGCAAGCCAGAAAAGACAGGGGAACCAGCCACACCCTCACACATCCTCTGCACAGGCTCGGAGGAATCATAAACTCCGACTAAGGCAAGAGAAACATTCTGCAATTTTAGCGGGGGGTTGCAGATGCGTCTCAAAATGCCAGGTGGATATTACAGCAGACCTACGCACCCAAGAACAACCCCCTGCCCATCTCAAGGCTCTTAACAGTCACATTCAGCAGCTCTTGTTAGAAGCCCAAAGCCTCATCTGCAAGCCCCAAAGGGCTTTATTCCTTTATGGCCCTCAAAGACAAAGGGTTGTTCTGTTCTAGTTCATGGGACAGCCCCAGGCAGCTTTCCCCAGGTCAGCACCAGCTCCCCACACCCGGGCTCCATTTCAAACACACACTTCCCGCACAATGTGCAGCTGACAACAGCGGGACCCGTAAAAAGACGGAACGAAAAATATAATGGAGTGGGCGTGCTCCAAAGTTTATGCTCCGAAAACAGAGCTCAGGCTCGAGGAGGGAAAACAAAAGAGGAAGAGACAAAGTTCGGAAGTTCCCAGGCTAAATGAAATCGCCTCCTCCTCCTCCCAACAATTCCCATAAAACAGTGGGGCACAGCCAGCCTCATTAGGGCCTCCCATTTAGGAAAACGCACGGCTTTTGTTCCCAATTCCTGGACAGGTTTCTCATTTTATGCCGTGAAAGGTAGTAATGGTTTAATGGCACTTTCACAGGAAGCAATTCTGCCTGGGAGCTGGGACGTGGGGCTTGCCGGAGCTCCCGGCGTGGGAAAAGGACGCCCCCTCCTGCCCGCCCGCCTGGGAATGGCTTTGGGCTTCCGCACAGGGATGAGGCGATGGCCACGGTCCTGCTCCAACGTGGGCGAGCTGCAGCCTCCTGCCAGCCCAGACGCTGAAACGGGGCTGCAGGAAGCCGACAGCCACTGGCCCTGGCACCCCCGGGGTTCACTGTGGTCTATCAGAAAGGATAGTTACACGTCAGGCGATTTTACAGGAGGCTCTTCTGCTTTAGCAGGTGGCTCTACTGGCTTCTGCTCTTCTTCCTGCAAGTCAAGGAGTTGAGAGGAGGTCAGATAACAAGCACCCCGCCCAGCTGAGCATGAGAGAAACACCCCAGCGGGGACATCAGCAAGTCTTTGGGTTCTCACGGGTTTAAGAGGCACGTGCCCATAATTCAGCCTGCACGTATCCAGAGACCGCTGTGTTACGCGTTTAACTCAGCCCGCTCAGGTGAGGTTTGCGGCAAGAAGCAACGCGATGTGCTCGCAGCCGCAGCCCGGCAGGGTTTGGACACTGGCTTTTACAGACACAGACTCTTGTGTTGTTTTGCCAAAGTCCAATCCCTTCCCAGAAAGCCTGAGCTTCACAAGGTTAGGAAATAGCTCGAGCGAGATTCTCCAGCCCGCACACAGAGCTGAAGAGCATCAAAACTACCCAGCGCTTGTGCTCAATGCCCAGCACCAACCCAGGGAGAGCCATCTCCCTCCTCAAACACCTCCACGCCCATCCTGGCGGGACACACGCTCGCCCAGTAGCTGGCAGGATCTTGGTCTCTGTCAGAGATTTAAGCACAAAGCTCTCTCCCAGGTTGGGTTTCCTCACCTCCCACAGAACAGTCTTCTGTTTTACAGCTTGCTCCCACGGGCCATGTCTGGCACTGTCAGGGCACCCACTGGGCAATTTTTCCTTCTGTATCCTTTCCTAAAAGCCCACCACGCTCCAGCTGTTCAGTTCATGACAAAAGCCACAGGGCGAGGCAGCACAAATCCAGCTGAACCCTGACAGAACGATCCCACTCCAGGCTGGCAGCCGCACACCGAGACTACACACGCTGCCAGAAACCCCCACGTGCATCCTACAGGCCAACACAGCAACACCCAGCCTTCGCAAGAAAAAATAACGGGTTCTGACCCAACGAGGAAGGACGATGGTGCTTTAAAACAGACACAGCCCCATGTCTTGCCTCATTCCTCATGCGCAGAGCCACAACACAGCCAAGTCAACCAGAAGCCCCTGCACGGGCTGCCCAGGAGGAGACTCACCTCTATTTCTTCTCCTAGGACATCTTCTTCGTTTGCTTCTTCTTCAGCTACAGAAAAAACAAGAGAGCAATTGCAGGAGCAAGTCACTTCAGTAACATCTTTGGCTTCTCAGACAAAGTCTGCTGTGAGAATTTTACTCGGGAAAGCTGAAAGCAAAGGCAGCTACAGCAAAGTGCACGGACCAAGGCTCTCCTCTTTCACTCAGGGGCAAATAAGGGTCGAAGCGCAGAAGGTACCTCACCATCAACAGCCCTAGAACAACCCCAGTGACAGTCACTGCTCACGAGGCCTTTGGGAAGAAGCCCACCAATGCCCTCCCCGCTCCGCCAACCCCCGGCACCCACCGTGCTCCTCCAGGTATGCCTGGAGCCTGTTGATCAGATCCTGCTTGTTGCCTTTTGCTTCCAGGCCACGGGCCAGACATTCCTGCTTCAGTTCGGCCAGCTGCACAGCAGAAGCTTCTGATTAGTGCAGTTCATCCAAGAAACAAATTAATTAAAAAAATAAACCAAAATCAAACAAAAAAAAACCCCAAAATCGTACAAATGGGCCAAGACAGCTTTCAGCAGCTGCCTCCTCACGTTAAACATCCACCACGCCCTGGGACCCCCGGTTTTACCCCAGATAACCCAGTCACTGCCTCAGCCCCGGTGGAGGATCGCTGCCCCGGGCAGCAGGCGGATCCCCGGGCGGCAACGCCCTGAACGCGGCGCCCCGGCGAGGTCACGAAGACCCGGTGTAAGCGGTGACCACTGCAGGACCCCCCCCGGCGCACCCCCCAGGCCAGGGGCGAGCGGCCGGAGCTCTCCCTCGTGCGTGCGCGGCGTAACCCGCCCCGCGGGGCCAGGGAGGAGGCAGGGCCGCGGGGGCAGCGCGGCCTCGGGGGCTCCAGCCGCAGGGACGCGCCAGCCGCCCCCGCAGGCCGCGGTTCCGGGCAGCGGCAGGTGCTGCTTCCCTGGGCCGGGGCCCGGCGGCGGCGGGAGCCCAGGGCACTCAGCTGCCCGGGCCAGGACAGGCCACGGCCCCCGCTACAGGAACCCGCAGCGGCGGCGCCTCGACCGGTACCTTCAGCTTATGGAGCTCCACGGTCTCCGCCGCCATCTTGTCGCCCCGCAGCCCGCTGCTGCCCCGCCCCCGCCGGCAGCCCTTCAGCCAATCAGCGCCTCGCTTCCTAGACCGGCGAATTCAAACCACTTCCCAACACCGCCTCTCACTACTGGCCAGTCCTTCCTCCCGCGCCTTGCGCTCAGTATTGGCCTGCCAGGGCTCGAGGGGCGGGGAGATGCTGACCGACGGGCAGGGAGACCAATAGAAGTGCGGAAGCGCTGCTGATTGGCCAATGGAGAAAGAGGGGCGGGCGTGGGGACTTCCTGGAGACGCGCACGGGGCTGGGCGGGGTCCTGGCGACAGCCGCGGAGCCGCCGGGTGGGTTGGGGGCTGCGACGGGCTGGGCTGCGGGGGAACCGGCTCCACCTGGGCCTGGGGAAGGGGTCTGGGGTCGCTTCCCGGCCCCACGCGTGCCTCAGGGCCGAGGAGCCGGGCTCATGGGGCGGGGGAGCCGGGAGCCCCGTTACGGGCGGTTCCTCCGTTGGTCCCAGCGCTTCCGGGGACTGGGAGCGAGCCCCTCTCTATTCTCCTTCCTCTCGTTAGGGCCGAGGTGCGGAGTCGTTAATGAGGGAGCTGGCGTTAGGCGTGGCGAGGGGAAGGGCTCGGGAGGTGCTGCAGGAACTCTGGCACCGGGCTCGGCCGAGGGCCCTGAGCGGGTCGGGGACTGCAGAGGTTTGTGAAAACCCCCCCGAGGAGACCTCTGGATGCCTCCCTGTGTCCGCTGCAGGATGAATGTTGGCGTGGCGCACAGCGAGGTGAACCCCAACACGCGGGTGATGAACAGCCGGGGGATCTGGCTGGCATACGGGATCTCCGTGGGAGTCCTCCACGTTGTGCTCCTCAGCATCCCGTTCTTCAGCGTTCCCGTGGTCTGGACGCTCACTAACGTCATACACAACCTGGTTAGTCAAAGCGTGGCCCGCTCTTCTCCCGGGACAGGCCAGCGTTCACTGGTGCGGCTCCGGGTCCCCAGGCCGCAAGGAAGCCCCTGGTTCCTGCAGGGCCCCAAGGGAAGGGCTTGGGAGCTGGCACCGCGGGCAGGCTGTAGCTGAGGGAAGGTCATTAGCTCGGGACACGGCCCAGCACACGTTTTTGTCACAGTGGCAGACTGTCCCAGGCTTGCTTTACATCTCCTCCTACCTTGAAACCTGCAGGTCATGTACGTGCTGCTGCACACAGTGAAGGGGACCCCGTTTGAGACCCCGGACCAGGGCAAAGACCGCCTCCTCACGCACTGGGAGCAGATTGACTACGGGACGCAGTGTACCTCATCGCGCAAGTTCCTCAGCATCTCCCCCGTAGTGCTGTGAGTGCTGCCGAACGAGGCGGGATGGCGCACGGGGAGCTCAGGAGGGTGGCCAGCGTGACCACCAGGCTTCTGACGGCACAGCCAGCCTGGCACGGATGGGGCCTGGGGCTGGAGAGGGTTCCCCAGTGGCAAGGTGCTCGGGAAACCAGCGAGGCGCCCAAAATCCCCCTGACACAGGCGAACGGGAGGACGAGAGCAGCGCAGAGCTCACCCACGGTCTCTCTCTCTCTCTCCCAGGTACCTCCTCACCAGCTTCTATACCAAATACGACCCCATGCACTTCATCATCAACACGGCCTCGCTGCTCAGCGTCCTTCTGCCCAAGCTGCCCCAGTTCCACGGCGTGCGGGTCTTTGGCATCAACAAGTACTGAGGCCCAGCCGGGGACACCGCAGCGGCGCAAGGCACTGGCTGGAGAGCAGGGGTGAGCTGTAAGGAGGGCTGGGCGCGGGGCAGGGGCTGTGCTGGGGTTTAGCCAGGTTCCTCCTCAGAGGAGCTCCTTGCTGGGGCTTCATCTATTTGAAGATAGTGAAGAGAGAAGCGCAGCTGAGCAGTACGAGCGAGCAGTCGTGTCACACGCGCCTTTCCTTTGAGCTAACCTCCGTGTCACCATGCAGAAAGCACGTACAAGGGGAGAACTGCTGACTAGTGGGAAGAGTTGCACACCTACACCTCCCTTGTCCTCACGTTTTCTGTGTTTCCCCCATAATAAAGAACTTTGAGTGACCAGAGCAGAGTCCGTGTGGCAGGACCAGCCCACCCCTCTCCTCACAGACCAGCCAGACTCCTTCAAAACGTACTTTAACTTTTTCTTAACACTTTTGTTAAATTAACACTACCATTTAAAACCCAGCTGCTCCAGTCTGCGGGTACAAAAAGGTTCACGCAAAGCAATCGTGGCCTTGAATGGACGTTCTGGGGGTTTTCCCCGCTGGGGGCTGGCGTAGCCGCCAAGTCCCTGCCCAGGGACGTGCACGTGTCTCGGCAAGAAGCACTCACAATACAACTCAAAAAGGTTTCAGCAGCGGCTGGTAACCAGTTCCTACCTCCTAATGTGGCTTTTAAAAAAAATAATAATAACCTGCTGTTTGTCCCCAGCACCAAGGGAAGGGACGAGGGTCCCTCGAGCAAAGCTGAGGCACAAAAAGCAAAACCCACGCGGGCAGGGACGCTGGTGTCCCGACCACGCAGCGCCGTGAGGACGAGGGGCGCAGCTAACATACACGGACGTGTGCAGTCATGAATAAATCCGAACCAGCAGAAAAGGAACACGCTGCTTAAAAAAAACCAAAAATATGCAAACAGCACTGGCAGAGGCTGCACAGCAGCAGGTCCCCAGAGAGGAAGGAACCCGCGACACCAGGGCCGGCCGCAGCTCCCTCCCTACAGAGCAGCTCCAGCAGCTGCGTCCCTGCATCACCTGTACGGCCCCGTGTCCCCTGCAAGTTTGCAACGACCCTGAGGAGAGTTGGCAGCCGGTCCCTCTGTCCCCTGGTCCGTCCTGGCCCCACTGCTCTTTGGAACAGGCTTGCTCCACCACCCAGCTCCTCCCACTCGCCTCTGCCCACAAACTCCCTGGTTACTCCTAAATATAGAGATTACTTTCTCTTTTTTTGTTAAAAAAAAGAAAAATAGATTTTTTTTTTATTTGAAAGAGCCCTTTTCATGCCCAGCAGAGCCCCGTCTGCCTGGTGCTGCTCAGCGCTGGAACGGCCGACGCACCTTCTTCCGCCTCTTGTGCTTCGTGTCGCCCTTGGGGACGGCACCCTCAGCCCTCGGGGGACCCCCGGGGGGGGTTGCAGCCCCTGGGGAAGCCGGGGGCGGCGGGAAGGGCCCCCCAGGCATCGGTCCTGAGCTCCCCTGAAAGATGCGGGTGAAAAAGTCCTGCAGGTCGGCAGCGGAGGTGGGGCTGCCCTTGGAGGTGCTCCTGTAGGGGAGAAGCAGGTGTTTGGGGGGGTCCTCTCTGAGCTCAGAGCCCCCCAGCCTCCCCCTGATGGGGGTCAGGCCATCACCGTGCCCCTGCCACGCCCCACCTCTGCCGGCCGGCCGGCCCGGAGCTCCTGGTGCCAAAGGAGATGTGGTAGGGGACACGGTGGGTGTCCGGGGAGATCCCCACGCGCTGGCAGCCGGCCCACTCTGCCGAGAGACACGCGGTGGCCGGTCACACAGCCCTGGTGAGGGGATGACAGCCGGCGGCACCTCCCTGCTCCGGGAGGCAGCACTCACCCGTGATGTCGTAGATTTTCCCCTCCATCATAGCAAAGTAGGTGATCTTCAGCCCCAACAGGCTGGACTCGGCCCAGAAGTCGCCCTCCTCGGCGGGGTGCAGCTCCCCGCACTCGGCGCAGTACCGGGCGCTGAGGGGGTCTCGGTCCATCTCGAACCTCCTGCGGTGGGGGCAGGCGTTCCTGGCTCCGCTCCCTGCCGGTTCCTCACCCCCAAATTGCTTTGGGGCCGCCTCCCCCCCGGCACCTACTTGTGCTTCCCCTGGCACTTGCTGCACATCATGGTGTTCATGGCCTCCCGCAGGTCGTCCTGCAGCCGGCTCAGGAACGCGCTCATGGACCTCGTCAGCTCGCTCTCCGCCATCCGCTTGCTGTGGTGGGGGCAAAACCAGGGTGAGACCCTGCAGTGGGAGGGGGCAGCATGGGCCAAGGGCAGCCCCATCCCCCCCAAACCCTCTGCATCCCCCCAGTGTCCCCCACTCACATCTCATACTCCTTCCTCCTCTCCGGGCTGCTGACGATGTCCCAGGCCGCCCGCAGCACCTTGAACGCCGCCTCCGCCCTCGGGTGCTCGCTCTTGTCCGGGTGGACCTGGAGGGGGACAGGAAACCTCAGCACCACATCAGGATGACACCCACCGCCCCGAGCCCCCCCACCGCCACCCACGTACCAGCACGGCCAGCCGGCGATAGGCCTTCCGCAGCTCGGCATCCGACGCCGTCACCTCCACGCCCAGCACCTGGAAGGGGTTCAGCTCCTCCTCGGGCACCTCCGCCATGGCCAGCAAGCGCCTCACCTCCTCCCAGGAGCCACCAGCAGGAGCACTGGCATCGGGGCCAGGCCGCGTGTCCCCTGTCCCACCCGCCTGACCCCCCCAGGGGGGAGCTCGCCACCCCTGCAGCCAGTCCCAGAGGCGGCGGCACGTCCGGCTCTCCCCAAGGAGCCCCCACGTCCTGCGCAGCGCGGCCACGTCCAGGAACGCCCGGAGCTCGGCCGTCCGCCGGCTCCCGCCCAGCCGCTCGGCGCCGGCAGCCAGCGCGGTAGCGCCCGCGCGCCAGCACAGCCGCAGGCAGCCCAGCAGCAGGACGAGGAGGAGGAGGAGCAGCGCGCAGAGCATCCAGAGCAGCCGGAAGAAGAGCCCTGCCCCGGCCCGCAGCCACCAGGCCGCCCTCAGGGATCCACTCCGGGCCCGCTGGCCCACTTGCCGGCCCCAGCTCCGCATGCCGGCCTGCGCCGAGCCCAGGCTGCCGGCGCTGAGGCGGCAGCAGGAGCAGAGCAGCCACCGACCGGCCACCGCGCCCAGCCACCACGCCTGGGCCAGCGCTGCTGCCAGCAGCCCCCGGCAGCCGTCTGGCTCCTCCGCCGGACCCGGTGACTCGACCCCATCCCCACGGCTCCTCTTCCGTGCCAGCCGGTGTCGCCTGCCCGCGCCGCCCTCACGCCGGCCGCCCTCCTCCTTCTCCTTGGGGGCTGAGCGATGCCGCTGACGCTTCCGCAGCCTCCGGGCCCCCTTCGCTGCACCGTCCTCGCCACCACCACCATCCTCCTCGCCCTCCTCCTCCTGCTCACAGGGCAGCGGCGGCTCCGGGGCGGCGGTGGCCTGGTTGTGACAGCTCAGGCTGCAGGATCGGTCCCGCCGCTCAGCCCTGGGGCTTGGGGGCGCAGCCGGCTCCCCCCGGCAGAGGCAGGGGAAGGGCAGGTCGTCATCGTCCTCCTCCTCCTCCAGGCCGCAGCTTCCGTTCCAGGCAGCGCTGTCCCCCTCGGCAGGGTAGTCGCCCTCCTCGGGGCGCTCCCGGCTCCAGCCGGGGCCATCGCCTCCGTCATCCTCGGCCCCTTCCCGGTGCTGGCGCGGCTCCATCCCGGCGGCCCTGCAGCAGCGGCCGCGGCCCAGCCTAGGTCACGGCCATCCCGCGGGTCCTGCAGCGAGCGAGGGGTCAGCGCGGCCCCGGGACCCCCTTGGCCCAGCCCCCGGGATCCTCCGACCGGCCCCGGGTACCCCCGGGACACCCAACCCCCGGGGGACACTTTTAAGCCGATTTCCGGGGATTTCACCATAAAGCCGCGGCTCTGCCGCCCCCCGGGGTCCCCCCGCGGCCCCGCTCGGCCGCCGCCCCCAGAGCGCCACCCCCCATCCTGGGGCTGGCGGNGGTCCCTCACCCGCCTCACTTCCGCTTTCCGCCCGCCCGCCGCTGCCGCCACGCCCACTTCCGGGGGCGGGGCCTGTGCGCGGGGTTGTCGCTCCCTGCGCCCCGCCCTTTAAAGGGGCAGCGCCCCGCATCCCCCCCCCCGGGAACCGCGCTCCCGCCCCGCGGGGGGGACCCGGACTCCCCGCATCGTCCCCGACCCGCGCCCCAGCGCTGCGGTCCCGGGCGGCGGCCGCCTCCGCCCCCCCCACGCGTGTCCCGACCCCGCG
>VZTO01023621.1:32154-57751 GCA_013400615.1 Syrrhaptes paradoxus | reverse complement strand
GGGGGCAGCACCGGGGGGGGGCAGCGCTGGGACGCCTGGTTCCCCCCCGTGGGACAGCGACAGTGGGTGCAGCTGGGAGGGGGGGGCTCAGGCTGCCACATCCCCCCCCAGCTGCACGTCACTGGTTTTGGGGGAGACCCCAGGGTCCTGGTGGGGGGGCAGTGGGTGCCGGAGACCCTGCTGACGGGCCGGGGTCCCCCAGGGTGCGCAGGCGGCGCAGGCCCCCCCCGCCCCCCAGTACCCCCAGTACACGCGGGAGGAGGTGGGGCGGCACCGCTCCCCCCAGGACCGCGTCTGGGTGACCCACGGCACCGAGGTCTTCGACGTCACCGACTTCGTGGAGCTGCACCCCGGGGGGGCGGACAAGGTGCTGCTGGCGGCCGGGGGGGCCCTGGAGCCCTTCTGGGCGCTCTACGCTGTCCACAGCCAGCCCCACGTCCTGGAGCTGCTGCGGGAGTACAAGGTGGGGGAGCTGCGCCCCGAAGAGGCGCTGCCGGCCCCCGACGCCACCCAGGACCCCTTCGCCGGGGACCCCCCCCGGCACCCGGGGCTGCGCGTCAACAGCCAGAAGCCGTTCAACGCGGAGCCGCCTGCGGAGCTGCTGGCCGAGCGCTTCCTGACGCCCAACGAGCTTTTCTTCACCCGCAACCACCTCCCGGTGCCGGCGGTGGACCCCAGCACCTACCAGCTGCGGGTGGAGGGGCCGGGGGGCCGGGGGGTCTCGCTCTCGCTGGCGGAGCTGCGCAGCCGCTTCCCCAAGCACGAGGTGACAGCGACGCTGCAGTGTGCCGGGAACCGCCGCAGCGAGATGAGCCGCGTGCGCCCCGTCAAGGGGCTGTCGTGGGACGTTGGGGCCATCAGCACGGCACGCTGGGGGGGCGCGCGGCTGCGCGACGTGCTGCTGGACGCCGGCTTCGGCGAGGAGCGGGAGGGCGAGTGGCACGTCTGCTTCGAGGGGCTGGACGTCGACGCCGGGGGGGCCCCGTACGGCGCTTCCATCCCCTACGGCCGCGCCATCAACCCGGCCACCGACGTGCTGCTGGCTTACGAGATGAACGGTGAGGAGCTGCCCCGCGACCACGGCTTCCCCCTGCGCGTGGTGGTCCCCGGCGTGGTGGGCGCCCGCAGCGTCAAGTGGCTTCGGCGCGTGGCCG
The DNA here is from genome assembly GCA_013400615.1 of Syrrhaptes paradoxus. NCBI lineage: Eukaryota > Metazoa > Chordata > Aves > Pterocliformes > Pteroclidae > Syrrhaptes > Syrrhaptes paradoxus. The sequence continues at coordinate 56,597 of VZTO01023621.1, read as the reverse complement.
TGAGCCCGGCCGAGAGCCCCAGCCACTGGCAGCAGAACGACTACAAGGGCTTCTCCCCCTGCGTGGACTGGGACACGGTGGACTATTCGTCAGCCCCCGCCATCCAAGAGCTGCCGGTGCAGTCGGCCATCACCCAACCTCGCCCCGGCGCGACGGTGCCGGCGGGGGAGCTGACGGTGAAGGGCTACGCCTGGAGCGGCGGCGGGCGGGCGGTGGTGCGGGTGGACGTCTCGCTGGACGGCGGCCGGACCTGGCAGGTGGCGCGGCTGATGCCGGGCGAGCGGCCGGCGCCGGGACGTGCCTGGGCCTGGGTGCTGTGGGAGCTGCAGGCGCCGGTGGCAGCAGGCGCCGAGCTGGAGATCGTCTGCAAGGCGGTGGACGGCAGCTACAACGTGCAGCCCGACACCGTGGCGCCCATCTGGAACCTGCGCGGGGTCCTCAGCAACGCCTGGCACCGCGTCGCCGTCACCGTCACCCGCTGAGCGGCCGGCCGGGCGGCTGTCTGCATGCGCCCGCGGCCGCGGCGGCTCAAAGGTTGTCGCGTTTTACAGCCCCCGACGTGTGAAAGTGGCTCCATAAAGATTGCGCAGGTTTATGGACTCAGCGGTTTCCGGGGGCAGCGCGGGGGCAACGCGGCGCCGAAGGGAGACGGGGGGACACGGGGAGGGGGGCGGCCCTGGGGGGTCCCCGCAGCCCCCCTGGCCCTGCAGCCCCTCAGCCGCGGGACCCCCTGTCCTCAGGTGACCCTGGGACCCTACAGACTCTCCGACCCCACGGGACCCCCGACCCCACGGGACCCCCCTGACCCCACGGGACCCCGCTGACCCCCCAGGACCCCCCTGACCCCAGGGGACCCCGCGGACCCTACGGCACCCCCCGACCCCACAGGACTCAGGCCAGGCCCCTCCAGGCCCCGGGACCCCCAGGACCCTCCAGCCTCCCCTGGGGACCCTCCAGCCTCACAGCCGGCCCCCCCGCTCCCGGACGCTCCTCGACGGCCGCCTCGGGGGGTCCCGGTACCTCTCGGTGCGTCGCCGCTCCCGCCCGCGCGCCCGTCTCCGCCGTACCGGTTATCGATTATCGGCTATCGACTATCGGCTATCGATTACTGGCTATCGGCTATCGATTACCGCCCCCACCCCACTCCGGGTCCATCGATGCCCTCGGCGCTCCCCCCCCAGCTCTCGGCGCTCCGCTGCCCGCCCCTGCCCAGCCGGCGGCCGCTCGATGCGCCGGCGCTCGGCTGAGCCCCCCCCGTGCCGGCCCATGGCGGCCGCGGCGCCCCCCTCCCGGCGGCTCGAGGGCGTCGGCGCTCGGCTCATACCACACTCTGAACCACACTAGGGTATTTTTTAGGAGAATACTAGCNGGCGGGGGGGCTGGCGGGCTGGGGTGCGGGGGTCGCCGTGGGGATGGGGGCCGCCCCGAGGGCCGGGGGTCTCTTTTGGGGGGCCGGGTTTGGGGTGGGGGGGTCGTGGCCTCGTGTCCGGGGGTGTCCGTCTCCTGCGGGCTTGCGTCTCGGGGGTGTCACGGTTTTGAGGGGGGTCTGTACCTGGCGGGGGAGCAGGAGGAGTTTTGGGGAGGTACGCGACCCCCCGGGGCGGCTGCTGTGGCGGCGGGTGCCAGGGGCTGTGCCCCGAAATCCTCCCGTCGCCCCTTTCCCCAGGACCGGGGGGGCCGGCCCGGGAGGGGGGTGTCCCTCCTTGTGGGGGTGCAGCCCCCAAACTTGGCTGCTGCGGAGGACGGGGAGGGGGGGGCCAGGGCTGGAGCTCCGTGAAGTGACATTTCTGGGAAGCCCGTGGGCTTCGGGGGAAAGACGGTGTGGGGGGCCCCGGGGGGAGCAGGGGGCCCCCGAGTTCTTGGGCTTTTTTTGTGTCGGGATTTGGGATCGCATCCCCCCACATCCCTCCCTCCTCTCTGCGTTCTGGCACATCGGGTTTTGGGGGGGGGGCTTCTGATGACGCCTCTGTGGGGTTTCAGGGTGCACACCCCCCTGTGCTGCGCCGGGGGCTCCCGGGGTGACGGCGGCTGCAGGCGCCACTTTTCGGGTGACGCTGTCAGCTCTGGGCTGGGTTTTCTCGACCAGCCTGTGAGCGCCGGAGCCTCCACTTTGGAATGGGGGTGCTTGGCGGGGGGGTTCACCCCGTTTTCACGTCACCCAGCCCGTGTCCCTCTCTGCCCCCCCCCCCCCCCCCTTACCGATTCTCTGGAGACCTTCCCCGGGCAGGAGGGACTGCGCTGTCCCCCCCCACGTAGGGTGGGCACCGGGATGGGCAGCGTGTTGCTCTGGCAGCTTGGGAGGGAGCAGGGGGGGGTCCTGAGTCCCCTAAAGCCCAGACCCAGCGTCCCAGGAGCTGCCTGATCCCCCTCCCGCTGAAACCCCCTGAAGAGGAGCCTCGTCCCCAACAACCGACTCATTTTGCTGGCAGACAGCAAGAGCCCGTCCGTCGTCAGTCCCAAACGAGGCTTCGTGCCGATGCCCTGCCCTGGTTCCTCGCCAGGATTGCCAGAGGGGGACGCAGAGACCCTGGGGGGGCACGAGAGGAGGCAGCGGCGGCTCTGGGGAAGCTCTTGGGCTGAAGCTGCCGCTGGCAGCCTGGCTGCGAGCTCGTCTCTGCTCCTGGGAGCGTGGTGCTGCAAGAACGGGGGGTTCCTCGGACACCGGCATGTCCGTGCGCCCTGCTCAGCGTCCGTGGGGCGAGGGCGGCAGACACCTCCCCGCTGCGTATCAGCGTCCTGGCACAGATGAGATCGGGAGCGTCTGCCGGGTCCCCCCTGTGCCCTTGGCTTTGGGGGGCTGTGCTGAGTCCTGCGGCACGGCCGGGGTGAGCCACAGCAGAGCCGGCAGGGACGGGATAACGATTTTTGGTCTTGTCTTGGCTTTCGCTTTCAAGGACTGAGGAAACCCGAGAGGCTGCAGTGAGCTGTGGTGACAGAGCTGTGGAGCCCCGGTGAAGGTGCCGGTGTTCGGGGGGGCCGGCAAGCCCCGGATCTGTTTGCACGGCGGCGGCTCGTGCTCCCGAGGGGAACAACGGGAACCGCGGGGGCCGAGGGCCTCTCCGCGCCCGCGGATGGAGCAGGGTTATCCGAGGGCAGTGGCCGCAGGACGGGAGTGAGCAGGGAGCATCCAGCCGAGGATTAATTTCTCTGCTCTCAGTGGATCAGTTCCATTTAAAACGCACGTGAGCGTCGTTAGCAAAGTCGGGCTGCAGACGGTGCCGTTGAAGGTGTGGCTTCACTCCCTGATGGCCGGGGGCTCTTTCCCGCGGTCCGTAGCTGTCCATCGGTCCAAGCAAGCGCTGGAGCAGGAATGTCTTTCCTCCCTTTGCTGCCAGGGCGATCTCCCGAAATGTCTTTTCATCTTCCGCAGGCTCGGCGCCGTTGCTCGCGGTTATGATTTGTTCGTGTTGTGGTGATGCCCGGAGGGCACAACACGGGTTTAGATGCTGAACAAAGACACCGTAGAGAACAGCCCTCGGTTTGCTTTGAATTAAAACTTCGTTGAAGTCGCCGAGTCTCAGGAGTGTGTTTAAGATGAGGGGTTCACACCGCGCGGGTTCGTGGTGCTTTTCCCATCACCGGGCTTTTAAACAGAATTCTGTCAACAAGCGGGCACGGCTCGTGTCCTGTCGTCTGAGGTTTGGAGCAGCTCCAGCCGTGAGGAGCTTCTCTGGGCAGCGAATATTGGTGAAAACCAGTGTCCCCCTTTGATGGGAAATGGCACCCGCCGTGCCACCTGCCCGCTGCCCGACCTTGCTTCAGCCACAGGTCCGGAGCTGCGTCCTCGGAGGTTCCTCTCTCTTGCTCTTCCCCCGTTCTGTCGGACGCTGGCTTTGTTTATCGGAAGGATGGAAACTGCAGCCGCGTTTGCTGGGTGCTGGGGTGAAGGCACCAGAGACACGGGTGTGACCTGGGGGATGCGTTAGATCGGGAGGATTTTCTTTAGCAATGACACTTTGTCTTGTTTAATAACATATTTCAAAATGTGGAAACAATGGGAGCTATTTTATAATGGATAAAACATGTCCCAGCGCTTTAATGCTCCCTTCTGGAAGGTGGCTCTGTTCCCTTTGGCCTCTCTTGAGCCGCTCGAGCTGGGGTCTGTCCCTGCGGCCGAGCTGCGTCCTCGGCGTTTTGGTCGGGGCTCTCGCAGGGCGGGGGTTCTCCGCGAGCCTTCCCCCTCTGCTGGGAAACATTCTGAAGCGTTTCCGATGACACAAACTTTAGGTTTTTTTGAGCAGCCGGTTTGTCCAGCGAGCTTCTGTTTGCAGTAAAGGTGGAAAAAAAAAGTCCTCGCGCTGGAAAATCAGTGGGCAGCGAACGGAAACAAGGGTTTCTGCCGTCCCAGGGTGAAGCCAAGCTCCTCTCCCGGAGCAGGGGGGCACCCTGGCCTTTGCCCCGAGTCGTCGGTGCGAAGGACGTTCCCGAACCGCACCGTGCAGGACAGGGGTTTAAATTGGGCTAGGTCTCAGGACTTTTTTTTTTTTCTTGAGCGTTGCCACTTGGGGAAAAGTCCTTATTTCAGCGGGAGGAGAGCGCCGAGCAGCACTGAAGAGACTCTGCTCCAGTTTTCCTGCGCTTCTGTCTCCGATTCCCCAGTCGATGATCACACCTGGAAGCCGGGAAGCGAGTCTGGGGGCAGGGCCGTGCTGCCGAGGTTCCAGACTGCAGAGGTTTGTCCCAGCTCCGGGTCCTGGCCGTGCTGCCTGACCCGGACCCCGTGTGTGGGGCTGGGGTCTGCTCCAGGGGGGTCGCAGAGGGGCTCCCCCCTTCCTCCTGGAGACGGAGGGAGCTCGGAGCTGGCCGGCGTCGCTCCCTGTTGCGCCGGGACGAGCCGAAGCCGTGTCCCTGGCAGCAGCCCCTTTCTCCCGGGAGCGTGTTTTCACTCCGGCGGTGACGGGGGGTTTTGTCCGTCCGGCTGCGCAGCCTTTCTGCGGCGCTTTTCCGAGCTAAACAGACTCTGGGAACAAGTGGCGCGGAGCCGTTTTCTAGCTGAAGGCTGATGATGGGCCGTCGTTACTGCGGAGCTGTGAGTGCAGGGAGCTGGGTGCTTTTCTCTAATTTGCAATTTTTTAAATTGCAATTCCTGCTCGCAAAGGGCTTGCGCTCAGCCAGAATTAAGGAAAATAACGGCTGGCACGTGGCTCAGGGCTCCTGAAACGCTCCCGGTGTTCTTCTCTGGGTTCCCTTTTAAAATACTCCGGAGAGGAGTTGTCTCTTTTATTGCCCATCATCCCGTTAACGCTGATGAGGCCGGAGCAGGAGTTACAGAACTGGCTCCTCAGCTCGACTCTATTTGGCTGATTATTAGCTGATTACTTGGAGGGAAATTAATTTCCCGTCCTCGCCGCTCGCTGTCTGCTGCCCGTGGTTCAGGGAGGACGCCGGCGTCCTGCGTGTCCCTGGCCTCGGGGACGTGAGGACTGTGGGAGGGGGCGATGCCGGCAGCTCTCCGTGCCCTGCGCTTTTCCATCGGGCAGTCGCTGGGCGTTTGGTCTTTTCTTTTTTTTAGTTTTTCAAGGGCTTCTGCAGAGAACAGGAGCGAAAGGACTTTCTCCATAAAATTGATTTTCGTTATCGTGTGGACGCACCCTTTGTGCACAGCAGACGGATCTCGGAGCGGGTCTGTGTGGCGCAGAAAAGCAAAATTACGGGTTCAAGAGAAATAAAGCTGCGGGATGCGTTTTAAACCCCGGTTCCTGTGTAACCTGGTGGCTGAGAGAGGTTTCAGTCTGGATTATTTTCAACTCGTGAAGCTGGCGGCCAGCGTGGGCTGGGAAGGGGAGCGGGACTCGTTCGACTTGGTTTGCTTGAGCCGCGGTTGTTGTTAAAAATCTGCTTCTGAACGGGGCGCTGTCGGAAGGGAGCGACCGATATCTTTCAGCCCGGGAAGGGTCCCGAGGTCCCCGGGAAGCCTCGCCGGCTGCTCGAGGAGCGGGAAAGCCAACAGTGTCGCTGCTGCTGGTGTGTGCTCTGCAGATCGCGTTGATTTTCCTGTTGGAGGAGACGATCCATCTCCACAAATTGCCGCTTTTTAAAATCGTTCTCTGCAGCAAACGCGCCGTTTCCGACCCTCTCAACTGCCAATTAGAGCCGGCTCTGAACAGCAAAGCTCCTGTGTCTAAAATGGGCTGTTTTGTTTTTTAAACAGCCGTGGTAATTGACAAATAAAAGCCGTGTGAATGTATAAAATGTTCGTTATCTCCGTGGGGTGCCGAGCAGCCCCGTCTGAGGCAGATTTCCCGTTTGTGTCGGTGTGCCCGTCGGGACGGTCGCTCGGCAGGGAGGGGTGCAGCAGCGCTCGGCCTCGTTGCCCCAACCCCAACTCTGTTCGTTGGTGGAATGAAGCCGAGGGCTCGGGCTGGTGGCTGGGTCCCGGCAGCAGCACCCTCGCTGCCCAGCGCGGCGGCAGCCGTCTGTCCGTCCGTCCTCACTGGTGGCTCTGGAGCGTGGCTGCCAGGATCACCACCTGCGGCTGGCGCTGGCTTTCCAGGAGATCTGGCAAGCACCGTCGGACGGGGAGGGTCGGCGTGGGGGTGGGCGGGGGGTCGGTGTTGCCGGTGTTAAGGCCGCGGCTGCCGAGCAGCGTTAGGGGATCCGGGGGTGAGTGACTTCTGCTCCGAGAGGCTGTTGGGCGGTGGGACTGGAGGAGGAGAGTCCCAGCGGCTTCTGGAGGCCAAGGCTGACCCAGCTCTGCTTTCTCTTTCAGCAAAGTACCTTAAAGATGGATATAGAAGACTGTAACGGACGATCTTACATCTCTGGTATGTCTGTTCTCGATTTTTGCCGGCTCTTTTGGGTTGCTGATGTTTCAAGGTGCTCGGTCTCGTCCTTGGGGTGTGAGCTGTCCTCTGCTCGGTTGCTCTCCCACGGCCGGGCTGCTGTCGCCGTCGCGGGTTGAGCGTCGAGGAACGGTGTTGAGAACATCAGCATGTTTCACTGCCCCCGACACAATAAATCACTAATTTAAAACACGGCACCTGGGCTGAGCTTTGGCAGTTTGCGCTGGAGTTCGTGTGCCTGTTCTCACCCACGGAGCTGGGGCCCGTGCGGGTTTCGAGCCTCGCTGCAGACGGAGCGGAAAGCGTGTTCCCAGCGCTGGCTGCGGAGCCCCTGCCCGGGGCTCGGGGACGGTGACCGTTCCCTGGGGCTCGGGGCTGTGCCGGGTCCTGCTCTCGGGGATGCCAAACCCACGACTCGCGGTGTTTGAGGTGCCGCAGGTGATCCGAGCCCTGCGCCTTGCCGAGCTTGGCGCTGTTGTTTGTCGGTGTTAAGATTAAACCCAGGCTCGGTTCCAGACCTAAAGCCACAGAATGTCCGTGGGGAGAGCGGGAGGTGGCGTGGGGCTGGTGCTGGAGCTGCCGGCGTGCCCAACCGCTGCGTAACCGGCGGGGTCGCGTGGGCTGGAGCTGCTGTGCTGGGGTCACAGCCCCAGTGACCGTCTCCAGAGAGGGTCCCGGTGGCACTGGGGGGCTTTAGGTGGTCCGGTCACCTGCAGGAACCTGGCTGGTGGCTGGGATGGGCTGCAGGTGGAAGCTGGTTTGGTGGGATTTGCTCTTATCGCCGGGGGATGGATGTTTGCCCAGTGAAAACACCTCGGCTCGTCCACCTCTGCTCGGGGATTAGAGGAGGATCCGATGTGGATTTGGGAGTGGCAAAGGCAGGAGAAACTCTGGCGATTGCCCAACCGGCCCCAGCGCCACGGGAGGCAGGAGGACGTCTCTGTGTGAGTCCGGGGAGCCGGGGGTGACGGGACGAGTGGCTCGGCGGGGCTGGGGGCAGCCGTTGAGGTTTGTTGGAAGGGCGGGAGGACCCCGGCTGTTTTCTCAGCAGCCACAGCGGCCGGGACTTGGTGCATTGACAGAGATGCGTGGGGGACCTCGCACAGCGCCCGGGGCATCAATCCCGTTCAGCATCGCGCCCCTCCTGACAGAGTTCATCCTCGCGGCTATTGTGCGCTCCTTCTTTCGATGAAGGTTTCCTCCCATCCCCGGAGGACCCCTGCGCGGGGGAGGCGCTCGGCTCTTCCCCAGGCGCTGGCCGCAGTTTGCTGCTGGGGTTCTGGTTGCCAGGGTGCCTCCGGTGGATAACAAAATGCTTTCCCCAGGCTGGCCCATCGCACTGTGCCAGGGCAGCTCGCTCCGCTTCGCTCGGCAGAACCGCTGCCATCCTCCAGACGGGTTTGGGGACGTGCGGGAGCGCTCGGCTCGGAGCTCCGTGTCCCCTGCAGAGCCCCAGCTCGGGGGTCCCCTGGGTCAGCTGTCCTGTCCCCACGGTCCGGGTGGCAGGTCCGTGGAGGTGCTGCAGCCCAGGAGGAGGCAGCAGCCCGCGTCCCGCGGCGTGGCCGGATCCTCTCGGGGCTGGACGTCCCAGGGGTCTGGGGTTTAGCAGCTCCTGGAGTTTGTGGGGAAGGGGAGCGGTTAAAGGATGGGAAAGGGGAAGAGCAGCACTACAGGGACATCCGGCCAGGGGGGCTTGCTTTTCCGAGTTCCCTGGGCCTTGGGGAGCGAAGCCTGTGCTGCCTGGCCTGGGGGTCAGGGCAGGCCTAACGAAGGTCGTTAATCGTTAGGGTCGGGGCTGCCGATGAGCCGCTGCAGGTCTGCAGTGACGGGAGGAAACACAGCGGAGCTCTCGAAACTTGCTTCTGTGAAAAACGTTTAATTAAACGAACTCATAAAAAAGAAAAAGTTTGTGCTGGTTAAATAGCGAGGTAACGGGAAGCCCGGAAACTCTTCATGAAGGTGAAATACTGTTTTTCTCCTTTGAATTCTTCACAGGAAAATTGTCAGTTTTGAAACAGGTCTGATAGAGCCAGAGCCGCTAGGGCAGGGGGGAGCGAGGCCGAGACGGCAGGAGACCTCTCCTGAGTCCTGTAGTCGCTTAACCCCAAAAACCGGCACTGGGATTGTGCAGGTACCGGCTGTGCCGCCCGTTGGTGCCGGTCCTGCCTGCGGGGTGGCATCGGTCCCTCCAACCGGCACGGCCCCGGCGGGAGAAGGCACCCGAGCAGCGGTGTCTGTGCATGCCGGAGGCTGGGGGTGTTCTCAGGCTGTCCCGGTGTCACGCACACCCCGCTCTCCTCCGGTTCACCGGCTTCGGTTGGGGTGCTGGGTACCTGAGGACAGCCTGGAGAGCCCTGAACGCTGTCGGCCCCGTGGAGAACTGGGCTACAGACAGACCAGCCCTCTCTCGCTGGTATTCAGGTTTCAATTCCTTCTTTTTGTTGTTTTTAGAGCAAATGAAATGTGACCCAATATTTCCCGAAATCTCAAGTCTGAAGTTATCAGAGAGGGAGATGGCTGAGAGGCCGTCGAGACCGGGCGCTGGCTGCTCCCGGGGCTGGGAGAGCGCTTCAGCCTTCCCGGGGCTCCCAGTGCCTTGCGGGGGGCCGGGGGGGTGCAAAGTGCCTCTCCTGGGGCTGAGCGTCTGCTCCAGAGCCACCTGGGACACGCCGGTTCCCTGGGGGGTTTCGTGTGAGACACCTTTGCTCTGTGTCTGGAGCTGAGGACCGAGCCCTCGGTGTCCCCGTCCCTTCTGGATGCAGGAGGGTCGAAGCCCAAAAGAGCCGCCGCTGGCTTTAGGCTGACATTGGGGACGATGCTGTTCTCCCTCCGCTCGTCGGATCCTCTATTTCCCACCGATATTTTGGGTCCTGTGCCCGGTCCCCGAGCCCCCAGCAGCCGCCTGTGTGGCGAGGGCGGAGCAGAGACCCCACAGTGTCCCCGGTGCCCCCACCCGCCCTCTCCCTCCTCCGAGCACCGTCCCCGCGTGTCCCCGCGCCGGGGATCGGCGCAGCCCGGGTTCCCGCTCGCCCTGCCGCCTGACTGTAAAATGATGGTCGTTTCCCTCGCTTCCAGGAATCTGCTCTTCCTGGAAGGTGAGTGGCTGCGTGCGCCCTGCCAGCGACGCAGCCATGCACACGCAGCCTGGGCTCCAGCGCTGTTTCCAAGGAGTTGGCTGTGATAACACTCCAGGGTATCTCCAGCAAGGTAGAATAATGCGAGTTAAACGGGAGCGGGCGGGGAGGGGAGGGGGGAAGGATCCTGAAATAACTCGGTGCCGTCTCCGCTCGCTCTCTGTGTGCAGGGAGGGGATGCAGGGGGCTGGGACTGGCTCTGGGGGGTGATTTATTGGTGTCTGAAATCCCCTGCGCTGGCGGGGAGGAGAGGGAAGGACAGGCCTGGCCCCCCCGGAGATGCCCGAGGTAGGCTCAGGATGCCGCTCGGGATGCACCGAGACCCTTCGGGAGGGTCGGTCTCGCTCCACACAGCAGCTGCTGGGTTTTGGGGCTGCAGGATGTGCCCCCAGCCCGCAGAGCGATGCCCAGGGCCAGCTCCCTCTCTGCAGCGGGGTCTCGTCGCTCAGCCTTCTCGTTAACCTCTTCTGCCGGGCGCGGAGGCTTTGCGTGACTCGATGCACTGGCGGCAGCTCGCCGGAGCCCGGGGAGGGGAGAGGGAAGGGTCCTCGAAGTCTCTCCTGCTGTGGCCCCGGGGGAAGGAAAGCCGCGGGGAGCTGGGGAGGGGAGGACGCTGCAGGCGTCCCAGCCTGGTCCGGCCGAGCAGAGCTGCAGGAGAGGCTGCCTCACCGAGGGCCGTTACCAGAAATGATTCCCGTGATGAGCTCAGCGTCCCAGTAGTCGTCAGACAATGGGATGAACTGGGCTCGGGCAGCACTGCGAGGAGAGGTTCTCCAGATGCAAGGATTTGGAAATAACATTCCCAGCTGTGCCGAAGGCATTCGCGGAGCTTCTGCACTTTCCATCATGAAACTCCGCCGTCCCTGTCCCCGCGGCATCGCTGAGGAGCGGCCGCTGCAGGCAGCTGCCCGGCTCTCGGGCACGCGGTGGGGGGGTGGCAGGGGACCGGGGGGTTTCCGTGCGCTGGCAGCCGCCAGGTCTCACCAGGACAGAAACCTGCGAGCCCCCGGAGGGGAAAAAATGAGTGTAGCCTGCGCGCAAACGCGTGGGGCTGGAGGTGATCTGCCAAAGGGGCAAGGGGCTGCTTCCAGGGACCACGGGGGTCCCTCTGGTGTGGGCTTGGCTCCCCAGAGACCTGAGAATCTGCTTGGGGACCGTCACTTCAGCGTGGATTGTCAGGGAAGGGGACCCTAGTGCCTGGCGAAGGGACCCGGGCAGCCCAGCAGGTCGAGACGTGGGTCCTTTGGGGGGGATCGGTGCTTGTGGGGGGGTGGTCTGGCTTCTGGCACGCCTCTGCAGGGCAGCACCGGCCGGAGCTCTCGCAGAGCCTTCCCCAGTGCCGTGCCGACCCCTGTCCTCTTCTGCCACCGCCCTGCGAGCTGGCGAGGAGAGCAAAGCGTCCTGCTGCCGCCAGCACGATGGAGGTCACGGCTCGGGGACCGTGGCCCAGAAAACACCCAGCTCCCTTCCGGGATGCGTGGCAGCCAGTGCCGCTGGGGTAAAAGCCCTCCAGCCCCGTTCCGAAGCCGAGGTGCTGGGAAGAGGGTTCGACCGGGTGAAGGCGGTGGGAGCGCACGAGCCGTGCTTCGGGCATCGCTCACTTGTGTTTCCTCCTCCCAAAGGTAGCGGGGATTCGTCGCTGGAGAAGGAGTTCAGCTCGGCAATCGTGGGACCCACGGTGAGCACACCCAACAGCCAGCACTCCTCCCCGAGCCGCTCGCTCAGCGGTGAGTACGCCGAGAAAAGCCACGCCAGCGGCTGCCTGTTTTGTCCCCAAACCCCGCACTCTCTCAGGCGTGACATAAATTCTCACTTCCCGCTGTGACAGATTTCTCTCCGAGTCTGACTCTTTGTTTTCCAGCCCGAGAGGATAAATCCCTGCTTTGGTCTGCATGCGGAGCAGCTGCCCGGTGACCGATCCTGGGCACGGGCTGGCGCTGAGCCCGGCGGTTTCAGACCGGCCGTGGCGATGCTGAGGGCTCGGGGGCTCGCTCTTCTCCGCTTCCTCTCGTGTAGGAGCTGGGGCGGGTTGGAGTCCGCGGCGTGCGCAGCAGTTCAGGGAGCAGCAGGACCAGCAGGGCAGTTATTCGTGTGGCTGTGGGGGGTTCAGAGAGCCCCCGGCTGTTGGGGTGCACCGGGGTTGCCGTGGGGCGATGGAGTTGCCTGCCCGTGCCCGGTCTGGGCCGTTTTGTTCGGGCACCGGCTTTGCCGTTGTGTCTCTCTGTCTTTTCCGCCTGCTGCCCCCCACCCAAGCCATGGGCAGAGGAGGGGGAGGCAGCTCCTCGGGAAGCTCCTCTGCCGCCAGCCCTGGTCACCTCGCGGAGCGGGCGCATGCCCTGTGTGCGGTGCCATCGGCCGAGCTGGCGCCTGACAGGGGTCCGCACGCGGGGCCGGTGTGGGGCATCTCCCGTCCGCAGCAGGGAACTTTCCTTCTCCCTCCCTGTCCACGGACGGAATTATTTGCTTTTTATTTAAAATGAATGAAAGCGCTTTTTAGGCGGCCTTTAAGAACCTCGCCAGGAGAACAGTCTGATTTCCGTGCTGCTGTTTACATCGCAGCCTTCTCGGGGCAGCAGTTGAGTTTCCGCGGGCACCACTGGGTCGTGCTGACGCGTGGAAAGGAGCCTGAGACAAGATACGTTGGCGAGTCCTGCTCTGAATCGTGCTCTGGCTGTTCAGGGCTGACAGTTGGGCCGTCTCTACCAGATTGACTCAGCCGACACCGAAAAGCCCGGCGCTGCTCTGATCTTCCCTCTCAAGCTGCTTTTCCGTAGAAGAGAAACTCCCCCGTAATTTATCCGCGTGGGCTTCCAGCAGCGAGCGATTGGGACGCCCCTGGTCAGGTCGTCGCGTTTGATGGTTGCTCTTCCTGAACCAGGATAAAATAAACCCAAACCACGGAGTTTTCAGAAGGGGCGATGTTATGAATTAGCTCTGTTGCCATTTTTTCCTTTTATTGCTTGCTATTTATTTTGTATTTGCCCTATAAAACCGCTCGGAACCTCTGCAAAGAAATAAAATCTTGGCTCTTTCGCAGAGGCCGGCTCCGGGAGGTAGCGCAGCCTTTTCGCTTGATCAGAAGCAAAAAGGAGCTGAGCACGTGGGCTGGCTGAAAGGACAATAACGATCCCTTCCCCTCCAACAGCAGGACGCGGGTGATGGTATTGCCTCTGATCTGACTTGACTTCACAGCTGGTTCAGCCAGCCAGCGTCGTGCCCCAGAGGAGCGAGAATATTATATAACCTGTTCTGCCAGCAGAGTCTTCTCTCCAGTGAGACCGGACTCTGCGTTGGTTCTGAAAGGAGAATTACAGAACAATAGTTGGCCTCCCTTCTATGCCCAGGAAAAAAAATAAGTCCCCAGGGGAATGGAAGGGGAAAAAAAAAACAACAAACCCAACGAGAAAAATCAAAGTGCAGCAAACGTCAACTCATCCAGGCAGCTCCCGCCACCGCGAGAGCAGCTTTTCACTTCGTGTTTGTGCACAGAGGCGTCTGTTTGCGCTGGGTCTCCTGGAGGCTCCCAGGGGAGCGCGGTGGCACCGGCCCACACGTTGATAAAAGTTCTGCTCCCCCCGCAAGAATGCTCCAGCCGCAGCGTCTCCTCCCGGTCTGCAGCCGGCGGTGGCGTTGGCCAGTGGCTCCACAGACGCTCTGAAAGTGGCGCGATTGCCAAGGCCGGGTGTAAGCGCAGTTCACGTTGCCCGGAGCCTCTCGGGGAAGGCAGCATTGTCTGCTGCCAGCATCCAGGAAGGGAAGGAGGGGAGCTGGAGCCAGGATTCCTGGGCTCTTCACCCGGCAATAAACCTCACGCTGCCTGGGGTGAATCCCTTCCGTGCTGTTGCTCCGCATTGATCCCCGCTCGTGAGGCTGTACCTGGCTCTGGGGCAGAGCCCGAGCCCCCCGCCCGCCCTGTCCTGCCACACGCGTGGCTGGGCTTCCCCAGGGTCTCCCCAGGACTGGGACCGTCCTGCTGCTGCTGTCTCCAGCGTTTGCACGTCCTCCTCGCCCGGTAAGCGACCCGACGCCTTCCTGCTCGGACCGTCCCTGCCTCAGCCCACGGCGGAGCGTGTTCAGGACCCCCCAAGCGTCACCGGTCGGATCCTCCGGATGGTTCGGTGCCCGGGACGTTACCCGGGTTTTCCCGGATCCGCTCGGCTGTGCCGCAGGCGTCCCCGGCCTGAGGGTGAGCGTTCACGCTCTCACAAAGGGCTGAACGAGCCCCAAGGGTCGAGTCAGCACCAGATCTGGAAGCTGCTGGGATTTCTGTGCGGTTGCGCTGGGGCTGCTCCGTTCTCACGCCTGGCTCCACAAGGCAGCTTGGACGCTGCAATCTCCTGCCCTCCGGGCAGCAGCAGCCGCTCCTTTGTGTATATAAAGTTCAGTTTCCTCCAGCCCCCACAGTTCTCCTCTTAAGGGATTGGGAAGAACCTCCTGCTTTAAATGGAAGAAGTAAGAATCCGATATTTAAAGGGGATTCTGTAAATACTTTGTTGGAGCTCGGCGCACGGCCATGTGGGTGACCTGGGTTCGACTTGACTCCATCGTCATCTTCCTCCGGCCTGCCGGGACCAGCGCCGCGGGACCAGGTACCGGCTGCCGTCAGCAGGAGAGCTCCGGGGACGCTCCCCAGGGGATTCCCTCTCACTCCTGGCTGCTGGCGATGGCTTAAAGTGGGAGGAAACTTTCCAGTTTGATCGTTTGAAGGCTGGCTCTCCAAACAGGCGACTTTTCCCCCAGGCTGAGTGTCCCAGCCTCGAGCAGAAGGTGCAGCCGGCATCGCGAGGTGGGACGACCGCTTGGACGCTTGGCCGAGGGAGGGATGGTGCAGGAGCTGGGAGGACGAGTCCATTGGGAGGTGGCGGACGGAGGAGAGGGTGAAGTTTCCCCGTCCGTCCCTCTGCCGGTCCCCGCAGGGCTGTGGTGTGCTGGCAGTGAAGGGAGCGGAGCGGTCGCGTCGTCGTCTCGGGAGTGTTTGATTTGTGGCATTCCAGAGATCATTGGAGCAGCTGGGAATGTAGGTCAGGGCTGGCATGTCCCCGCCAGCCTGCGCTCCCGGTGCTGCGGGAGGAAGGAGAGGCGCTGGCTGCGGGGAGCCGGGGCGGCCGGCGCGGCAGCGATCAGCGACCCTGGCGCGGGGGTGCGGGTGTTCAGCCACCGCTGTCCTGTTGGGTTTCTTTTTTCTGCCTTTAGGGAGCTGATGGAGCCCAGGTCTGGTAGCAAAGGTGAAAGTTGTGGCGGGGCAACGGCTGCTCTGGCAAGCCGGGATTTACCGCCCGCCCGAGAGACCCGCGTCAGGCTCCCTGTGCCAGGGGATTTTGAGCCTTTGCTGAGTCAGAAAGTCAAAATTTGGTGTCTTTGCTTCCTCTGCAGTACTTTAAAAGCACAAGTGGTTTTTCTTTCCCCCTTTGCCTTTGAATCCAGGGAACTAAACATCTTTTTGTTCGGTCAGTCACCTTACACGACGGGACACGGAGCAGTGGTCCTCAGCGTGTGCAAACGAGCCGTCCAGCCCGCACCTGTGTGCTCTGTGTTTGGTGTCTGCTCTCAAGCAGTCAACTAAATGAGAAGATGCACATTTACCGCAAACAAATCCCTTAATGCATCACAGTATTTCTTTTAGGAGTAAGTCTCGCCCAAGCTGTGCTCCCAACTTCTGCAACTTCAGAGTTTTTTCTCCGCTGACTGTGTCTTCCCTTTTCTGCCTCCTCGTAGCAAACTCCATCAAGGTGGAGATGTACAGCGATGAGGAAGCCAGCCGGCTGCTGTCGCAGGATGACCGGATGCTGGAGAAGGAGGACAGCGTGATCGTGGAGGACTCGCTCTCGGAGCCCCTGGGCTACTGCGACGGGTCGGGCCAGGAGCCGCACTCCCCCGGGGGCATTCGGCTGCCCAACGGCAAGCTGAAGTGCGACATCTGCGGCATGGTGTGCATCGGCCCCAACGTGCTGATGGTGCACAAGCGCAGCCACACCGGTGAGCGTGGCCCCGAGGGGCAGGGGCGGGAGGGGATGAAGGGACCCAAAATCCCAAAGGCGGGTGGGAAACGTGTGCTGGGTGGTGGGCACAGGTGCCCCGGGAGATGCTGACCCTGGTGACGGTGGCCAGAAGGGGCTGGTGAGGGAGGGTCCGGGGAGGTGTGTGTGGCTGGTCTCCCCTTGTCTCTGTCCGAGGAGCAGGTCTGTCGCTCCCCCAGTCGGGGTCACGTCCAGAGCACTGTGTTTGGTGATTAACCCGCGGCTTTCCCTCTCAGACACGCTCAGCACAGCTGAACCCATGGACGCTTCTGGTCTCTGGGACTGTTCATTCGAGATCTGCTCCTCTGCAGGCTTGGAAAATGCTTTTGGTCAGAGTTTCACCAGCTGCTCTGGTTTTGCAGGAGAAAGGCCGTTCCACTGCAACCAGTGCGGAGCCTCCTTCACCCAGAAGGGAAACCTCCTGCGGCACATCAAACTGCACTCCGGTGAGAAGCCCTTCAAATGTCCCTTCTGCAACTACGCCTGCCGCAGGAGGGACGCGCTCACCGGCCACCTGCGAACGCACTCCGGTGGGTACCTCCAGCCGGCCGCGGGCAGGGGGGACGCGCGGTGACGGCACAAAACCAGGGCATTGAGCCCAGCTCCCAGAAAAGGTGCCAGCCTCCAGCTCCCAGCCGGCAGCAGCCGAATTCGCTCTTGTGCCGGCTCCCGGCTTTGCTGCGGTGCAGCGCCGAGCTGCCGAAGGCAGAGCGTGTGCCCAGGGGAGGCTGTGTCAGTGTCTGGTTCATGGTTTGGGAACTCTGGTGACTGGAGGGATGCCTGCGGGGTTTTGTGCTGCAGTGTTCCACTCGATCCTGGGGGTTATTGCATCTCTTTTTATTATAAAGATAAATGTTTAATAGATTTTATTGAGTCAAGATAGGTCCCACCCTTGGGTGTGCCCTGCCCCAGTGAGAATGAGCGCTGAGGGGTTTGTTTCTGTCTTGTTTTGACATTGTCCTTTTCAAATATGACATTTGAGATGTGGTTTCACCCTCTGGTTCCGTGATGTAACAGCTGGCGGGGGCCACGGGTGGGAGCGAAGCGCGCCAGCCGGCCCCCCGGTTTGGTTTGCGTCCCGGCGTCTTTCTGCGGCGCTGACGGGGCTTTTCGAGTTCACGCAGATGGCTTTGAACACCTGCGGCTCTAACCTTTCGAGTGCTGCGTGGAGATGAGTGTGTGCACTTCCTCGGAGGAAGGAGCCTCTTCTCATCACAGCCTTGCCCAGGAGCCCCGAAACCCCCTCGCCCCTCTCAGCCAGCCCCGAAACCCCCCGTTTCCCCCAGGTTCTGCCCTGAGCCCTTTCAGCGGGAGGGTGCGATGCTCCGGGTTTAAGCTCCCACTTTGCTGTTTCTCTTGGGAGTTTGTCGTCTCTCCCCCTCACACCTGGGACTTTCCGGGAGATGCGGGAGGAGAATCCGGGCGTCTGACCCCCAGCGCAAGGTGCCAGGGCTGGAACGGGGCTGTTGCTCTTGCCCGGCGCCTGCCCAGAGGAGGTCTGGGGGTCTGCAGGAGCTTCCCGTCCGTTGTATTCCGCCTCTGGACATCCCCACTACCAAGGGACAGAGCTGCGTCTCCGTGTGAAACGTTTTTGGTCTCTTGTCTGGTTCTCCAGCCTGGCCAGGGCATGGCAGCCGGTGGCAGTTCCGATACCGAGGCGATCGGGAAAGAGGCTGTTTCACCCCGAGGGAGGAGGTGAGCTCAGTGGCCTTGGGCTTTGCCAGTTAATGGGGAGAAATTCCAAAGAAATCCTCTGCCCACGTTCTTTCCTTATCTCTAAGGGGGTAAAAAGGAAAGCGAGAAGTCAGGAGTTGGGGGCAAAAACCCTCGTGTCGTTCACTCTAGAGAGCAAAGAGCGCGTGCGCCTCCTCCCGCCCCACTCGGAGGGTGAGGAAAGCCCGGCTCCGGTGACAGCCCGGCTCTGGTGACAGCCCGGCTCCCCGCGAAGCGCCGCAGCGGCTGCCGGGACCAGCAGAGCCACGGCTGCCCCACCTCGAGTCCTTGGGTCTGGAGCCACCAGCATCGCCCGTCCTCCTCCCCTCTGCCCCCGGCTGCTCGGCCACGTGCTCCGTCTTGGGCAGCATCGGCTCGGGGAGGAGTTACGGCGCAGCGGCACTGAAGGCTTTGGCATCCATCCGCCGCCAGCTCGCCTCGCCGGCGGCTCTGCCCCGTGCCCTGCCGGGGTGTCGGTGACAAGCCCCTCCTGGGGACCTTCAGCGGGCAGGTTTTTGGCCGGGGACGGGTGCTCTGAAGCTGGACGGCTCCTCAATTTTTGGAAAAAAACATTTTCTGTTGTGTGTGGAGCACAGTCCCATCAGGAAGGTCTCGGTTCTTTGTTGTGTTTGAACCCTGCCCATCCCCTCCGTGTTAGGCCGGGGGGCTTTGGGGAGTTACGTGGCTGAACCCCGTTCCGGGACTCGCCGGCAGCCGATAGGTTTGCACAGACTGGAGCCAAGGGGCTCGTGGCTGGTGAGACCCTGCTCCGAGCGTGCCCTCGCGCTGGCGGGAGCTTTCTCCTGGTTAATGTCCTTCAGGAGACCCCGGACTGTCCCGAGCCGGGGACGCAGGGTCACTGCCGGGCTCCTTGGCCGAGCGTCCGGAGCTGGGTCCTCGGCAGAGCCGTGCCGGGTGCAGGAAGTGTCACCTGGAGCCCTTCCGTCGACAGACACAGAACTGGGACAAGCCCTCGCAACATATCAAACAAAAATTGGTCTGTACGGGAGCTAATTACTAAGAAAACCTTCGTTTCATGTGGATTTCACAGGCGAGAGTCTGGCGGTTCCCCTGCCCGGGTGGAAGGCAGCGGGCTCGGCTTTCCCTCCCTCTGCGTGTGCGTTTCATGCCGTCCCCACGAGGGACACCGGCCTTTCATCTCAGAAGACGTGCTGTCCAAAAAAGTGAGGTATTAAAATCCAGATCAAACGCTCCGCATCGCTCTGAAATAGATCAGAAGCTGCAGCCCCCACCCGAGACAGCGGAGACGAGCCGCCGGTCCCCTGGGACCTCCCTCCCCTTCAGTCCTCGCCTCTTGGCAGCCCAGAAAATAACCGACCCTGGAGCCCGTGAGCGGGGGGAGCCGTGATGGACCTGGGCAGAGGAAACTCCTCCCGGCACAGCCGCAGCGTGGGCAGAGCCGTGGAGCAGCCTGGGCACTGGGAGCGAGCCCCAGGTGCGCGGGCAGGGGGACGGCTCAGTCCCCGCGTCCCCAGGGAGCCGTCCCGGCAATGGCCAGGTCCCAGCCTCTTCCGCGTCCTGCTGTCCCCTGTGCCTGTCCCAGAGCCCCGAAACGCGGGCTGAGGGAAGGGGGAGGCTGGATCCTGGGGAGGTGGCTTCAGGGTGTCCACCTGGAGCTTCCCGGCTTGGACAGCCACCCCGATCCCAGCGGAGCCGTCGGGGGAGCTTTGGGGGTTTGGTGGTGGTTGTGTTCGGGAGGAACCAAACCGAGCTGTTCGGGGAGCTCTTCAGAAGCTGCCAAGTGACGGAGATTAATGAGAGGGAATGGAATGTGGAGTCGCTCAGGTCTGGATGGGTCGATTTGAGGAGGAAATTCCTAACGCACATTTTTGTGTTTGTGTTCGGAGGCCAGTGGCATCCTCGCCTCCCTGGCACTGGACTGAACCCGTATCCAGCTGCTCTGCGACAATGCTGCTGCCCGGGGAGGGCTGGGAGGAGAGATCTGCGCTTGTCATCGGCTTCTCCGGGATGATTTCTAACCCGGAGCTGCCGTGGTGAAATCCGCGGCGGCTCCTGGACGCGCGGCTCTGCCTGCGGCCGGGCTGGGCTCGGTGACCCCGGTGCGGGGCTGCACGGTGGGGTCTGGGCAGGACCCGGTGCGAGGAGGAGGGGCTGGCCCCCCGCCCCGGCCGTGGTGCAAAACACTTCCCGTGAGGGCTGGGGGTAAATGTGAACTCACCTACAGCCTGAAAATGTGTTTTTTCAGAAAGCAGTTAAAGGTTAAACCACAAGCTGCAGGAAAAAACCCAAAACAGCCCCGTAAATGTGACAGGAACAGAAAGAGCCGGGTCCCGGCGGGCAGCACGCTCCTCCCCAGCCTCATGCCGGAGCCGTGGGGCTGGGCGGAGGGCGATGGGCTCCAGCTGCCACCAGAAGCAGCTGATTTTGGGTCGTTGCCCCGCTACCAAAACCAGCCTCATCCCCTGCGGGGCCGTGGCGGAGGGGACGGGCAGGGACACGGGCACGGCCGGGCACACCTGGAGGTGTGTGACCTGAACGGGCGGCCGCTAGAAACCCTGTCGCTGGAAAAAGCCGGGTCGGGGGTGTTGGGGTTTAGGTATTTGGATAAATCACGATTTATTTTTGTAGCTCCCCGTCTATGGAAAGCCGGGAGCATCCAGCCCTTCCCCTGCGGCTCTCGGGCAAACTGTGGCAGCTGTGGTTGGGGCAGATGGTGGTCAGGAGGCAGAAGCTGAGAGCTGCAGGTCGGGGCTCTTGCTCCCGGCTCTGAAAACTCTGAAAAGCTCGAGACGTGCCGGGGAGATCCTTCCCCTGCGGCACCGCTCGACGGCGAGGGTCGCTGTCCCGCCGTGACGCTGTGAACCGACCGATTCCTGCCGCGTCTCTCTCCCGTCGGTGCCCGTCCAGCCCTCTCTGGGCTCTTTGCCGGGGGCAGCGTGTCTGTTCTGACGCCCGTTCCCCTGTTTTGCAGTCTCCTCCCCCACCGTCGGCAAACCCTACAAGTGCAACTACTGCGGCCGGAGCTACAAGCAGCAGAGCACGCTGGAGGAGCACAAGGAGCGGTGCCACAACTACCTGCAGAGTCTGAACACTGAGCCGCAGGCGCTGGCCGGACAGCAAGGTCGGTGCCGGGGGGACACGGGGAAGGGTCCTGGCCGGGGGGACACAGGGGTGCGGGTTCATTTTCCAGCCCCGTCTCTGGCCGACGGGGTCAAGCTCTGGAGCTTCGGGGGTGAGCGCCGGGCCGGGAGCGGGCAGCCTGGAGCCTTTCCGGCATCAGGAGCAGATGCCCGGAGCGCTGGCTGTGGAGTCCCCGTCCCGCTGGCCCATCCCCGTCCCGCTCTCCCCGTCCCGCTCGCCCCGTCCCCGTCCCGCTGGCCCGTCCCCGTCCCGCTCGCCCCGTCCCCGTCCCGCTGGCCCATCCCCGTCCCGCTCTCCCCGTCCCGCTCGCCCCGTCCCGCGGTTCCCGGCTGACCCACGTTTCCCTTGTCTCCCCAGGTGATGAGATGCGAGACCTGGAGATGGTGCCGGACTCTCTGCTTCACCCCTCGTCCGATCGGCCGGCGTTTATTGACCGGCTGGCCAACAGCCTCACCAAACGGAAACGATCGACACCTCAGAAATTCGTGGGTAAGGGGATTCCCCCCCTTGCTTCCCGGGCAGGCAGGAGGGGAGGGAGCCCCCGGACGCTGGAGTGGGGCTCAGGTGCCTGTCCAGGACCCCCCCCAGGAGCTGAGACTCTGCACGTGGGCGTGCGGCTGGCATCAGCACGGCGCCTTTCATCCCGCGTCCTGGGATGGGGCAGCGCTCGCCCGTGGTGCCGGGGAGGGACATGGGGGGGACAGGGGGGCACCCCAAACCGAGCCTGCCTGTTCTGATGCTGCTCTCCTTCCCGGCAGGGGAGAAGCAGATGCGATTCACCCTCTCGGACCTCCCCTTCGACGTGAACTCCGGCTTCGAGAAGGATGTGGAGATGGTCTCAGCCCACCACCCCCTCGACCCCTCCTACGGCAGCTCCCTGTCCCTGATGGGGGGGGAGCATCTTCGCCCCCTCCGCCTTCCCCCCACAAACTGCATCTCGGAAGTCACCCCCGTCATCAGCTCCGTTTACACCCAGATCCAGCCCCTGCCGGGCCGGCTGGAGATGCCAGGGGGCCGGGAAGCCGTCGAGGGGCACGAGGAGGTGCCGGACGCGGTGCCGGTGGTGTACCGGGGCCGGGAGCCGGGCGCGTCGCCCACCAACGGCTGCCAGGACTCGACGGACACGGAGAGCAACCACGAAGAGCGAAGCTCTCAGCTGCCGACGGGGAACTGCAGCAGCAGCCGGCAGAGCCCAGCCTACGCCAAAGAGGACCCCAAGGTGCCGGAGGGACCCCCGGCCGCCCGCTCCACCCCCAGCTCCGCCAAAGAAGCCCTGCGGGTGGTGAACGAGGACGGGGAGCAGATCCGAGCCTTCAAGTGCGAGCACTGCCGCATCCTCTTCCTCGACCACGTCATGTTCACCATCCACATGGGCTGCCACGGCTTCAGAGACCCTTTCGAATGCAACATCTGTGGCCACCACAGCCAGGACCGGTACGAGTTCTCCTCCCACATCGTGCGGGGCGAGCATAAAGTCGGCTAAACCCCCCGGTCCCTCCTCTCCCCGTCCCCCCCAGCCCACTCTCCACTCCTCTGTCTCTAGCTCAGCCCCTCCACCCTCGGGCATGAACTGTTGGTTTTTCTTTTGTACACCTTTGCACTGACTTTGGCTACAAAAATATTTAAAAAAGAAAAAAAAGTCAATAACTAAAAAATCAAAAAAAACAACCAACCCCGACAAGGGGGAGCTCTTAACAATTTGCCTTTTTATAAATGGAGTTATTTAAATATTAACAGACTTTTTTGTGCTTTCCCCCCACCTCTCTCACCTCCCTCCATTATTTATTAAGCTGCTTAGTTTCTCTTTTTATAACTTTTTGGTTTTTTTCTTCCCTCCCCTGCCGCCAAGTCTCACTTGAATTTTGAGGCTGGCAGCCCCCCTCCCCACTCCCACCCGACTCTCGAGGGCTCCGAGCCCGTTCCTTGGTGCGAGCCCGGCGTTGCCCGTCCCCGCTCTCGGGGCGAAGCGAACCTCAGATTAGGTGCTAAAACCCCCCCGGGACCCCCCCTTGCCTGGCGGGGGGCCACTGCGCCCCGAGCTTTAATGAGTTTAAATACACGGAGCAGAAAGCAGGGACCCCCCTGCCTCCCCATGGGGCCGGCACGGGTGTTTGAAGCCCCCCCCCATCTGCCTGGCCCCTTGGGGGGGGTCCGCAGCCCTCCCCTCAAATGAAGGAAACGTCAGGACGGGGATGAGCGTCTGGTGACGGCTCCATCCTCTGCCGGGCATCTCCCCCTCCCTCCTCCTCCTCCTCCTCCTCTTCCTCGGCGCAGGCCAGTATCTCCCACCCGCTCTGCTGCAGGTGTGACCCCCCCCCCCCCTTGCAGGGGACTCCGGATGCGGCCCCCCCTCGCTCCCTCTGTCCCCAGGGCCTGGGGGGGGTCTCCCCGTGTTCCCGCAGCGTCTGTCCCGCTCTCGCTCCCACTGAGGAGTCGAGGTGCAGCCCCCCCCACACAGAGCTCTGCTCTTGGTCCCCCCGAAGCCCCCCCTCGTCTCTGGGGTTTCGGGAGGTGTTTGGGGGTTGGGGGTGTCTGCAGAGCCCCTTTCCTCCTGGACGGGCTCGGGTAGCCCTGGTGGCAGATTGCTGGGAGCTGGACGGCGTTTGGGGCAAAACACCGAGGGAGGGGGCTCCCGGTCCCGTGGGGGGGTTCAGAGTGGGGGACCCTCCGGGATGGGGTCCCCCCAGAACAGGGTCCCCCAGCGAAAGGGATTTAGTGGGGCCAGGAGGCGGCCGATAACCAAAAATGAAACGGGAGCCGGGTGCTGATACCCGGGGGGGCCGTGGCGGAACCGGCCGCCTCCTTGGTGCTGGGGGCTCCCGCCGCAGCCGGGACCCCCGCCACAGCCCCCCCGCTCCCCCCCAGGCCCAGGACCCATCACCCGCCCCTCAGCCGCAGCCGCGCCGGGGCTCTCCTGAGGTTGAAACCAAAGGCTGTTCCTTTTTCTACCGACACAAACGCAACCACCTCACGCGGCAGCGGCGGCTCCCGCTGCCCCCCCTTCCCCTTTTCTTTTATATAAATTAATTATTTCCCCTCCTCTCGCTGTCCCCTCGACGGTGTCTGTGCGGCGAGGGGGGGCGGCAGAGCCGGGGCTCGGCGGGGGCTCTGCTCCCCCCTTCCCACCTAATAACCGGCAGAACCCCCCCGAACGCCGAAATGAACCCAAAAGGGGGTTTTTACAAACCGAAATGGAAACTCTGTCGTTTCTGACCCCTCGTGGGTTTCGTTTTTAGGGTTTTTTTCCCTTCCCGTCTCTTTTTCCTGTGAAAGAGTCTAAAACAAAACTGTAGGAATTTTGTAAGCCTGCAGGTCGCGTCGTTCCTGTAAATATCTATTTTTTAACCAGATGGATGAAGAACAGACGATGATGTGCAATACCCCGGCCCCCCCTTCTGACGAGTTTTCATTTGTATCTCGTTAATGGATTTGCTGTCGTCCTTGTTTTTCCCTTTTTTGTGAGGTTGGACTCGCTTTGGGACACCCCCCCCGTGTCCCCCCCCCCCCGTGACCGCAGGAGCTTTTGTATCTGTAAGATATTGTAATTAGCGATTTGTGTAACGAGATCTACTGTAAGTTTTGTACTGTCCTGGCTGAAGGTCTGTTATAAATAAACCGAGTAACTTACCCCCGCCTCCCTCCTGCGGGCTGGGGGGGCTGGGGGGGGCTGGGGG
>VZTO01023621.1:7900-18671 GCA_013400615.1 Syrrhaptes paradoxus | reverse complement strand
TTCCGCTCTTTTGTTCGGGGCTTTACCCCCCCGCGCCAGGCAGGGCAGCCGCGGCCCCGGGGACGGCAGCGGGGCGAGCCCCGGGCGGGGGGACCGGCGGGACCGGCCCTGGCAGCACCGTCCATCGGCGGGGAGCCCCGGCCGGCCCGGGGGAGGCTGCCGCGGGCTTGGGACGCGCGTTGTTCGCCCCGAAACTTCGCTCCCCCCCCGCGTTGCTCCCTTCTCGCTCTTCGTTCTCTAAGCGGCGGTTTCTGCCGCCCCTCGGGAAGGGTGACAGCCGGTAACGAGCACCGGGACCGGTTGGGTGAGGTCCTCGCGGCGCCGGGCGCAGGCTGGGCAGCGGCGTGTCCCGCACTCATGGACTTCGGTGCTGCTCCCGCCGGGACCCGGGGCTGCGGCTGGCGGGGGAGCGCCGCAGGGATGGGGTCCCCTGGGGCAGGGAGGTCCCCGCGCTGGCGTCTGTCTGCTGGACAAACTGGATCTAATGGGGGGCCCCGAGCGTGGCTGCGGGGGGGGTCACCTCCCTTCCTGGGGGGAGAGGCAGCGCGTCGCCAGAGCGTGCTTGGGAAGAGCAAGCACCGAACTGGGGCAAAAAGTTCAGAACGCCTCGGATTCTTGTTGGAGCAAGGTGCCGCTGATGAGGTAAAGTGGTTTTAATTCCCTCAGCGAAGCGCTGCGGCGGCCGGAGCACCGTCAGTAGGTGTTCCTTGGTCACTGCTGTCACACTGTCTGACTCTTTGGTTTCGTCCGAACGCTCCGCTGAGCACGGCGCTCCGTTTATCTTTGCGCTGTGTTTGTTTTAACATTTCCTATTCTCGCCTCTCTCTGTCCTGCCATCCACCGAGTGTCTCTTTATCAGTGCGTGAAAACATTCCCAGTTTGTCGTTACTTGTGGCGCATGGAAAGGCGGCTGAAGGGATTTGAAATTTAATTTGTTGCACAGGTGAACGACTTCAGGTTTTTACTCAGTGTCAAAGAAATTCTGAAACCCCCCCTGCTCGTAAACATCCCCTTCAGCCCTTCCGAAATATTTCTCGCTGCTGTACCCGGAACACGTGCCGTCGGTTACAGAAGCTCCCACCCAGCGGAGGCACTCCTCAAACAGCCTCTTGTGAAAACAGTGCTCGCAGAGCGAGGACACCTTTCATCCCAGGACCTGAAAACATTTCGGGGTGAGCTCTGTGACACCCTGTGAAGCGTCACAGCTGGAGAGAGGAGGAAGAGGGGGAAGCAGCAGCTCAGGGGTCCACAGGTGACGGCCGGAGCGCCTCAGCCCCCGGGCTGGTGGGGGCCATCGAGGGGTGGCTCCTCCGGCCGCCCCGGACACCGCGGAGGTGTGTTGTCAGTGGCACTCTGCGGGGTTTCCACCACAGCTGCTGCGTTTCCGCTCCTTTCTCCTCTTATCCCGTAAAGCACGAGGCAGTGCTGTCATCAGCGGCAGAACCAAAACGCTGCTGGGACAGGGGCACAGGAATACACCCAAAAGCGGGAGCGGGCAGTGCTGGGAGCAGGCGGCAAAGCTTCCTGCAGCATGGAGCACGGCGTGTGGAGATCTTGTGTCGGGCAGCGCGCTGGCAGCTGCCGGTGCTGCCGGGCCGGAGCAGGAGCACGTGGATTGTCTCTAAAACACGTTTCTGCAGAGCAGGAGACTCACGGAACTGGCTCTGCAGCGCTGGTGCTGTGCCGCTGCCAGCTCGTGTGCCCAGCAAAGTCTTTGAGCTGCTCCGTGCCTCCGGTCCCGCACGTCCGCAGCAGCAGCCCCTGTCCCTTTGATGTGCTGCGCGTCCCGTCTCCCGAGTAATTTCCAAACCTGTTTCTGTAGCTCTGACTTCTCCAGAAAGAATGCGGGAGAGCAGCGTCCCTGCTCGCTGCTGTGTTCGACAGCTCGGTCTGGCCGGCAGGTGTCTGAAGCTGCGGCACTTCACCTGCACGAACCCCAGCCTACGTTCGTTTGCTCACGCTCTCTGTGAAAACATTCTCAAAAACAAAATAAAAATTAAAGTGAGATGTCTGCCTGTCCGCAGTCCTCTAGCCGAAGAGCTGAGTCCCGAGTCTCGTTCCCTCCTAGAAAACAAAGATCTTTCCCCACAGTGCTGCGTGGTGAGGGTCGGTGTAAGGCCGTTTATCGTCACCGTGCTTCAACCGCTCCGTGTCTGTTTGAATTCAGGGGTCCTGCGTGCAGTGGTCGAAGCGGCAAACGCTGGAGAATCAGTTCTCTGCCTGTGCGAGAAGGGAGATGCCATGATCATGGAAGAGACTGGCAAGATTTTCAAGAAGGAAAAAGAAATGAAAAAAGGTGAGGCCTGCTCCAGGATATTTTTGGCACGGCTGCGGGTTTTGGTCCTGCACCAGCACCCGGGTTCTGCTCAGGGGACTCGAGGACCCTTTTGCCGGCGGCTCGCTGCCTTGGGTGTGTTTCTTTAATGGTTTCTGGGCAGAAGGAGAGCTGGTGCGGGAGTGGGACGCACGCTGCGTTCCTCGTGTAACGGGTGTTTTACAGCGCTTCAAAAACTGAAATCCCGAGCGACGGCCCATGCTGGGGGCACTGCTGCCTGTGCCAGCTGTGAGGCTGCAAGATTCACGGATACTTTTCTTTTCCCTGTCTAGGTATTGCCTTCCCAACGAGTATATCGGTGAATAACTGCGTCTGTCACTTCTCCCCCCTGAAGAGTGACCAGGACTACATCCTCAAAGACGGAGACTTGGTCAAAATGTGAGTGTCTTGGTGACGCTTCTTGTGAGGTTACTGTTGGCGCCTGGGCTTTGCTCGCTGTGTTAAATACTTCCCCGGCACGGCTAATTAAGGACGCTAATAGCTCATCAAGGGAAGCGCTTGGAACACGCTGGAGTCTCCTCGTCCTTCGAGGAGTCACGCCGGTTTCCCCACCTGTAATTGACTCTCTTTGTGTTGCAGCGACCTGGGAGTCCACGTCGACGGCTTCATTGCGAACGTCGCACACAGTTTTGTCATAGATGCCTCCAAGGTGGGTCTGGGCTGGAGGGGAGCCTCTCGCTGCAGCTGCTCTGCCTGCGGTCTGGAGCCGAGATTAAAAAGCTGGTGTTGGGGTGCCTCCGGTTCCAGCGGCAGTGCGGCGCCTGGGAGAGGCGTCCGCCTGGTTTTGCGGAAGCGCCGCAGGCCTGGTGTCACGGCAGCGACAGGGCAGAAACCGTCCCTTTCCTGAAAACTGTTCAGTCCTCTGCAAAATGAGGGCCGACGCGGTGTTTCAACATGAGCAATTTTGCAAGGTTACAAATAATTTGAGACAAACCACGCGCGAGTGGCGCTGCAGCGAGCTATTGGCACGCAGAGTGTCTGGGGCTGTGGGGCAGACTGGGCAGACTGGTTTTGTTGCCCCCTCTGCTGGCCGAGGCGCTGCTGGGAGTCGCTGCCTTCACCTTCGCAAACCAAGCTCAGGGGCGACGCGTTCTTTGGACCCCAAAGGAAACGTGCCTTAAACAGCCTTTATTTGTCTGTTCTTCCAGGAAAACCCTGTGTCGGGCCGTAAAGCCGACGTCATCAAGGCGGCTCATCTCTGTGCCGAAGCCGCTCTGCGCTTGGTGAAGCCTGGAAACCAGGTAAGTGGCTGGCGCGGGGGTGAGGCCCTGCCTGCGCCGCGTGGTCGCGCCGTGTGTGAGCTGGGCTGGGAAGAGCTGCCGGTGACGCGGGGAGTGTGGACGCAGCGGCTCTCCCCTGCGGGACCCGAGCTCCTCCTGCACGGCAGCAGCTGCGCGGGGAAGCCTCAGTGCTCCCGCTCGCCGGCCCTTTCCTTGCTGGCACCAGCTGGGCACGTGCAGCAGCTCCGTTGAACTGTGCTCCCTGAAATCTCCACTGGCACCTCTCCCTCGCCTGGTGCTTGGGCATCTGGGCAGTTGTGGCCGGTTACAAACGTCCTCGTGTGGCTCGTGGTCCCCGGTGTGATCCCCTGAAGAGGGGTGGCTCGTGGGAGGGCGCGGGGTGCGGTGCAGAAGGCCGAGCTGAGCCAGGGTTACGTGTCGGTTTGGTTGATGCAGGATTAAAGCCTGACACCGTTTCTCCTTTTTTATGGAGGTGCTGGAGCACCAGCCGGTTGGCAAACCTGCCCCTTTTACCAACGAACGCTGCAGAGTTTAAAAACCTGTAATTTTCAATGATATCAGTCAATTTCATATCCTTAACGTGCTTTTGTGTGTCCTTTATCCAGAACACACAAGTGACAGACGCGTGGAACAAAATAGCCCACTCGTTTCACTGCACGCCGATCGAAGGTAAGGAGGGGCGGCAGCGGGCAGGAGGTCGCGATGTTTTAGCCACACACCACGTCCTGAGCGGCTCGGATTCTGGGAAACGTCGAATGACTGGGAGTCCCAGAACACCGTCATTAAACGCAGCAGCCTTTGCTAAAAACATCCCTTCCAAATGCTCTAGATTCTTTTTCCTTTCTCTGTTTTTATGATTTTTAAAGATGCATTAATTTAGGAACAATTGTTGTGGGTTTCCACGGCTGGTAGGTAGTGTCCGGGCTAGGGGACTTCCTGCTGACCTCGGGCAGATCGCACGCCCTTGGCTTTCACACTTGAGCACTCGTGGTTAAACCTCTCTGGTGACACAGAACAGAGCTCGTAACGGCAGAGCCGCTGCGGCACCCCAAAGACGCAGGGTGTGCGGTTTCCTTCCTCGCAGCTCTGAGCTGACTGACGCTCTCGTCGCAGCGTTGATAACGGGCGAGCGGGAAGGCGCTGGGAGGGCTGCTGGTAGAAACGAGGCCGCTGGCTCCTCGTCTGAGCGGTGGCGAGCGCCCGGCCTGACATCTGGCACACGCCAGTCGGTGACATCACTGTCAAATGGTTCTTTCAGCCACAATTAAATTGGTCCATTATTAGTTAAATTTCCTGAAATGCCGTAGAGCTGAGTTGTTCTCTTTGCTCGCCTCAGCCCGGTCTGGGAACATGGGTTCCCTGTTCCCTGCGTGGGATGGCGTTGTGGGTCCCCTCAATGCTTTGCTCCGTTCCCAGTGAAAGAACACGGCCGCGGCTGCAGCGAGGAGGCGGCTGCTCCTGCTGCCGAGGGACCTGGAGCAGCCCCTGTTCTGGAAACGTTCGAGTGCCACCGTTATCCCGGCACCGGCAGCAGCGTAAGGCTCCGGCTGATGAAAACAAAGGGAGCTGCTGCGGCCGGGGCTGTGCTCTCTCTTCCCGCCAGTGGCAGCCAGAGGCATGTGTCCCTGCTGGCTGCTGGCTTGGGGAGCGGGACAGGAGTGGCCGGGAGTGCCTCTTCCTAGACGTCCCATTTGAGTGTGACCCGTAGGACGGACGGGAAAAGCGAAGAAAACCCCCCAAGATACCCTTTGGGTGCCATGCTGAGCGGGTACTGGGGAAGCGCCGGGGCTGGGGCCGAAGCCGTTTGCTTTGCTCCTCGCTGTCGCTCAGGGCCGCAGTCCGGACCCCGAAGGGTTCACAGTGCCAGGCGCTGTGCCGCTGGTTTGCGGCTTGGAGGCGTTGATGGATTCTCTTCTCGTGGCAGGGATGCTGTCCCACCAGCTGAAACAGCACGTGATCGACGGAGAGAAAACGATCATCCAGAACCCTACAGACCAGCAAAAGTGAGCATCCCCCCTGGGGCTGGGAGGGGGTGACCCTGTTTCTGGCTGCGGTATCGAGGGGGGGTGCAGCAGGGGTGTTTAATTTAACTGGGGCGCAGGCTGCTCCCTGTACAGCCTCCTTCAGGAGGCCTGACCCAGTCGGGCGCACGCGTAGCTCGTCAGCCCCGTATCTCGCCGTTCCGCGTGGCGGGGAAGCCTGGCTCTGCCTGGGAGCTGTTCTGAGAAAGAGAGGCTGGAAGTCGCTGACACGAGGCTCCTCGCTGGCACCTGCGAGTGTTCTTGGTTTCTCTCCAGTTTCTCGAAGGAGTCTGCTGGAGGCTGCCAACAAAATAACCAACTGTTGCTGGTTGTAGCGGTGGATGCTAATTCCCCAGGAGCTGCGCCAGGATCTCTCGTTTGTCTGGCAGAAGCTGCCAGGAGCTCGCTGGATGGCGATTGCTGTCAGTAGCACCCGGGAACTGATGAGCTGAAGATGTCGTTTCGTTCTGTTCCGGCAGCTCCTCTCCCCCGGGAGCCCTCGGGGTTGGGTCTCACGCTGAATATTTGGAGCTCAGTGGTTTTAATCCAGCCCTTGGACTGTCAGTACCAGGCTGGCGGGGCTCTGGGGCTGCCCGGGACGCGACCACAGGGTCAGAGAGCTGGTGCTGGGTGTCTGCGAGGTCTCCCACCCTTCACGGGGGACAGGCTGCGTGTCGTGGGCAGGAGGAGCCCTGCCCTTGGTTTCTCTGCCAGCCCGCCCGTGGTCAGCTCTGCTGCCGGCTTCTGCGTCCTCCGGGCAGCTCGTGCTCTTCTGGTCGGGGGCCTGGTCGCCGTAGCACCGCTCTGTGCCCGGGGACCGTCTGTGTGGGCGTGTGTGAGGTGTTGTGGCTGTGTGGGACATTTTGTCTTCTCAATTTACTGTTCTTTGACTCACCAAACTTTTCTTCCATGCAGGAAGGACCATGAAAAAGCAGAATTTGAGGTCCACGAAGTTTACGCTGTTGATGTTCTCGTCAGCAGTGGAGAGGGAAAGGTGAGTCCAGGGTGTCGCTGCGTCTTCTTGGGCACAGCTTCTTCCATCCAGAAGGTTGAGGTGCACCCTTAGGGCATTGAGTACGGACAATGTTTGTCCGATGGCAGCACCCGGGACGTGCAGGCGGTTGGCTGGTCTGGCCGGGGAGGAGCTGGGCTGCGGTCCTCGGCTCAGCTCTGTTCGTGTTTTCAGGCGAAGGATGCTGGACAGAGAACCACAATTTACAAAAGGGACCCCTCCAAACAGTACGGCTTGAAGATGAAAACCTCCCGTGCCTTTTTCAGCGAGGTGGAGAGGCGTTTCGATACGATGCCGTTTACTCTCAGGTATCTGCTCGTGTGTTCGGAGCTGGGTGCGTTGCGCGAGCTCGCAGAGCTGCTGACAGCTCAGCAGCTTGGTGTCACCCTCCTGCCGCGGAGGAGGCGGCAGCCTTTGCCGCTGGGTGTTGGGTTGCTGTCTCTGAGCCTGGGCGTGGGTGTAGGAAGGATGTTACAGGCTTAAGCGGGAATCCCGGGCAGAGCCTGAGGATTTGAGGATCTCCTGTGGCAGGTGGGGAGCTGGGAATTGTGTTTAAAATAAAACCGAGAAGGGTGGGAGCAGCGTCAGGGTGCGGCGGCAAGGCAGTCCAGACAGTTTTTGAGTGATGTGCTCTCAAACGAAGGGAATGACGTTTGCTTGTCGAGCTCCTTTCACCCGTAAATCCACTTGCCGCCTCTGTTCCCTGGAGGTCACAGCTCACGTGGCCGTTGTCGGCTGTCGCTGCACGGTGACACTGTCGGGGCTGGGGCCAGGGGGATGCGAGTGGATCCAGTCTCCTGCCGGACCCTGGGGACAATTCTGAAACCGTGGGGGTGGAGCCTGGCTTCTAGGAAAGGGGCTGAGCGCAGGCATGGCTCCGTCTCCCCGCAGGGCGTTTGAGGATGAGAAGAAGGCCAGGATGGGGGTGGTGGAGTGCGCCAAACACGAGCTGCTCCAGCCCTTCAACGTCCTCTACGAGAAGGAAGGTGAGTGCTGGCGGTGGGAGGACGGCAGCCGGGTGCGGACGGGCGCTTGGCCGACAACTGTCGGTTGCTTCCGGAGCCGGGCGAGACTGGTGCCGACTGTCGCTGAATAAATACCAGAGATGCACTTACCAGCCGTGGAATTTATCCTCCAGGAAACTCGCTACCCGCTGGCTTCTGGATCTTGCTTTGGAGTCGTTCCAGTGAGGAGATGAAATTTTTTGTGGGATGATTTCCTGGGCAGGAGGAGAGATTGACGGCTGGGGTCTCTGGTTTGCTTCCAGAGGAGGTTGTGGGGCTGGTGCTGCAGGAACGGTTTCCCCTCGCCGGGGCAGGTTTGAGGAGTTCCTGTGAGATGGTTTTTAGCAGCGACAGCACGGAAACGGAATAGGAATCGCAACATCGGCCAAAGGACCCAGCGGATCAGGGCCGCAGGGCTGTGGTGTAACCGCCCGTTTCTGTCTCGCAGGAGAGTTTGTTGCGCAGTTCAAGTTCACGGTGCTTCTAATGCCCAACGGCCCCATGAGGATAACCAGCGGCCCCTTCGAGCCGGAGCTCTACAAGTCGGAGTTTGAGGTGCAAGATGGAGAACTGAAGGTTGGTTTAGAAATGATAAAAATGGGTGGAGCACGTGGCGTGGGTCACCCTCCGCATCCCTCGGGGTGAAAGCGGGAAGTAAAACCCGGTGACTGTGCAGGGGAGGGGCTGAGGCGTGAGCTTAGGGAGGAAAAGATTTGCCCTAGACCAGGTTGGGCCCGTTTCCTGTGCCAAGCACAGCTCGTGGCTGGAGAACGACGCCCAGCCCGTTCTAGGAGGGGCTGAGCAGCGTCGGCAGCTGGCTGCGAGCCTCATACCGCGGCAGGGTGTGAGGCCGTGGCGTTCCCCATCCGTCACTCTGCCCGTTAGGACTCGCCACTGTTTCTCCGCTGGCCGGCGGCGCTCGTTGTGCTTCACGGGAGTTTCCCTTGATCTGCTTTCTAGCTGCTTTTGTTTCCTTCCTGTCCCCAGGCCCTTCTACAAAGTTCTGCAAGCCGGAAGACCCAGAAAAAGAAGAAAAAGAAGGTAATTTGTCCACATTTTGTAGGGATTAGTAGCACATCATCACTCAAATGTTACCTGGGTCCCGCGTGGTCGCGTTCTGGGCTCACCTCCCTGGCTCGGGAAGCAGCCGCCGCGTGGGAAGAGTCCCTGCTGCCGGCGTGGTGGCCGCGCGTGGTCCTCGAGCGAGCCCCTCTGACCGCTGCCACGGGTTCATTTCCACAGGCCTCCAAGAACGCAGAGAATGCCACCACGGGAGAGACAGCGGAAGAGAACGAGGCTGGTGACTGAGGAGCTCCCGCTCCCGCCGCGTAGCACCCGATCGACACACACTCGCCCCTTTCCCAACCCAAAAAAAAAAAAAAAAACAAAACCAGAAGCAAACTAATCTGGCACTGTTTGTCTCTTACGACCAAACCACAAACAGTCTGGACTTCCCACTGATTACAACCAGCTCCTCTTGACTTTGCCAATGAGGGAGGATTCTCTCAGCCACTTCAGACTACTTAAAAAAAGAAAGCAGAAAAATAAAATCAGGAGTGAAAGCTAGTCGATATCCACTCTTTCTAACCTTTTATACTACCCCTCCTTGTTGAAGAGGTGAACAACCAAGGTGATCCCAGTGAGAGAGGGACTCTAGAGAGCTGCCTGCTTTCTTCTTCCTTTTTTTTTTAAAAAATTTCTCCGTTTACAGATTTTCTTGGTGGGAAAAATAACAAACCAAACACACACCTGCTTACGCCCCGTGTTTAGTGATACGGTACCTGTGGACGGGGCAAGGTGATCGGCCTCGCCGTCCCGGCGCCTCCCGGCTGCGCGGGCATTGCTCCCCGTTACCGTGGGGCAGAGGATTTCTCACTCCTTTTAGCCTCTAGATTGGACATTTGTAATTGGGAAAAAAAATCGAATTTTATGTCCCCTGTGAGCGTGTAGACTGTTTGTCTACTCCGTCCTGTCTCTGCCTTGATTTACCTACAAACGCTCTATTTTTTAACGTGCCGCTGTGGCAAGCTTGTTTTTAAATTGTCCAGCTTGCTGGGAAGCGGGTGACGTTCCCCCCGAGAGCTCTGCGGAGGGGCCGGAGGCAGGCGCGCTGCCCCCCACCCGGCAGCGGTTTTTAATTCCCTGGTGTCCGGGGGGGTTCATTTCTCCCCGTGAGCGTGTTCCACTCTGCTGTGCGCTGGCGGCTCGCGGCAGGGTCTCTTCTCCATGCACGCTGCTCTGGCGACAGGCGAGGGAAAAGCCAGAGTCTGCCAGGGGTACTGCTCTTTTATAGTAAATCTTTTTTAAAAAAAAAAGGAAAAAAAAAAGAAAAAAAAACAAGAAAAAAGCTGATTGAATTACAGGCAGTTTGTGAGGTGTTTTCCTTTGCCGATCCCTGCCGACCGGCTCTCTGGTTATTCCCCCGCTGTAGCTGAATTTGGGAAAATCTCTCGCCTTTAACAACACTCCCGGGCGTCTCCGCAGGCACTGTGCTTCCTCACCAAGATCTGGGTTTTCCACCCCAAATTCCACACGTGCAAATATTACCAAAGTCAATAAAAGAGAATAAACAATGTGCTATTTTTTTTTTCCTGAATTTTTCCATCTCTGCTCCTGTTGTCGAACTCTTCCAGCGCTGGCAGGGCCCCGAGGGGCTGGGGGTGGCGCGGGGCGGATGCGGGTGGTCCGGGCACCTCGGCATCTTCACCGGGACCCTGAGGGGGAGGAAGAAGGAAACCTGCTTCCCCCGGGGAACCTTTGGGTGATTTCCAGCTGTAGTCTGTCCTCCGCGAGCAGGGGCTGAGCCCAATCCACGACACAGGTTTGTAAACCCCTGAGATCTGCTGGAGGTTGGTTTGATTTTCTGTTTCTGAAGAGAAAAAAGATAAATACTGTACCTCTGACACAAGAAACAAAACTCCGGTTGTTAGAACACAAACTCCCGAGAGCTCTGTAACTCTCCCAAATAAACTGGAGGTGTGACACCTCTGGCGAAGGAACAGCTCTGCTCTGGGTGGCGGGCGGGGGGACACCCCTGACCCCCCCGGGGCTGTGGGGACACCCCTGACCCCCCAGGGCTGTGGGGACACCCCTGATCCCCCAGGGCTGTGGGGACACCCCTGACCCCCCGGGACTGTGGGGACACCCCTAACCCCCCC
>VZTO01023620.1:17933-47070 GCA_013400615.1 Syrrhaptes paradoxus | reverse complement strand
CTTATTATCCTACTCTGTTTTGATGAGTAACAAATTAAATTGATATTTTTCCCCAAGTCAAGTCTGTTTTGCCTGTGACTATAACTGATGAGTGATCCCTCCCAGTCCTTATCTCAACCCACAAGGTTTTACTCTTTTGTTATATTTTCTCTTCTCCATCCGACTGGGGAGGGGGAGTGAGTGAGTGACTGCCTGGTGGTTATTGCAGCTGGGCCTAAACCATGACAGGTTCCTTCTCTTTGCAGTCAGTCCAAATACTGTTTCAGATGTCACTTATTTCTCACTTGTATTTAGTCACATAAACCAAGTTATCTCCAACCTGGACCACTTCACAATCTTTTAGTCTTTTTGTTAAGTGTAACTCAAGACATGTTTTGAGCAGAACCAAAAACCCCAACATCATTGAGGATCCATTAAATTTAAGTGGTATCTCTCCCTGTAGCAAACTGCCATAGGTGAGGCCAGCAGATGCATTCAAACTGGAATTATGTCAGTGGCTGAGCTAGCAATCACTTCCTGTAGGAGACTTCTGATCTAAGAATTTGCCTCTCACCAGAGTCCTCTAAAGCTCTCTGCGTGCCCTACCAGTGCTGCCCTTTGGTTTTCCTCTCCCAAGGGTGAAGAATTTAGCAAAACATAATTAGCAGTACTCTTTGTCTGCAACTGTCCTCATATAGGACAGGGACCAATCCTTGACGGTAGGAATCAGAAGAAAATGTATCAAATTCATCTGCCTTCATTGTTCCTTAAGGGAACATGTACTATCTCATCTTTGTACTTCTTTCATCCTGTTTCTCTCATTGATCCCATATTGGTCTGACTCTGCTGATCGTGGTACACCCTGTGACCCCATCTTCCACTCTGCTCTCAGTCTTCTTTCATGCCATTTGAGCTAGCTTTTCCCATCTCCTTCCCCTGTGTCTTGCTTTAAACCCATGAGTGTTATCCTGATCTTCTCATCACTTGGGTTCCCAAGCCCTCTTTCTTCTCAACATTGATTTGAATTTATTTTGATCTGTTAACTCATAAGCTCTTTGGCCAACAAGCTTGACTCCTTGATTCTTTCACCAGCTGACAGATATCTTGCTGGCTAGGGGATGAAATGCTGTATCTATGTGGTGATAGGTACTGAGCTTAAATTTAATTGTTGTCCTTCACTTAAG
Source organism: Syrrhaptes paradoxus (assembly GCA_013400615.1). Lineage (NCBI taxonomy): Eukaryota > Metazoa > Chordata > Aves > Pterocliformes > Pteroclidae > Syrrhaptes > Syrrhaptes paradoxus. The sequence goes on along the minus strand of VZTO01023620.1, from coordinate 45,907 downwards.
ATAACTATAAGAGGAGGTTAGTGCAGGTGTCCATCTAAATATAGGACTTATAAAGGCTTAGGAGTGTTGACTCTGTAGAAAGAATTTGTTGCGGTAGAGCTGTGCAGGAGAAACAGAATAAAAGGAGAAAGAAGATGCAGCAGTCTGAACAGATCTAAAGCATAGATTTCTCAGCATTTCCATGGCTCAGCCTCTCCCTTGGTGCTAATGTATGCAGGGGCCCAAAACAGGCTAACATTTGGGGCAAATCTTGAAACAGTTGTGAAAAGCAGATTGCGCTTCACCTCTAACCCCATCACACAGTTGCCTACTCTGTCCTATTTAGACCTTTTTTTGGTGACCTCCAATTTCAGAGCATTTCCCTTTTGTCCTGCCTGTAATTCAGTGGCTTGGCATACCTGCCTCTGTCTGTAACTGCAGTAAGTGTCTCCTTTAAGGTGTTTCTGTTTTCAGTGTGCCCCACAAGCCCCAAGAGAAGGATAATACGGAGACTTTTTGGACAGGTTTCTAGCATAAGGAGCTGTGGGCAAGAAGTCTGTGAGTGATTAACGCTTCCCTGTGGAAGCAGAACTTAATACATTATTATAAATTAACAGAATTGTATCAGAAGTATCTCCCCCATCAATTTCTCCTTCTAATTGGAATACCTGATCAAGTCACAAGATAAAAGCCTGGTGTCAACACTGGGACCCCATTCAAATAGAGAAATTATGAGCTTCTTGAACCAATAACAAATCTGCTCTCAGAAAACAAAACTAGCCAAAAAGAATTAAAACAAGACGAGAAGGCGCTAAAACAAGAGTTGGAAACTTTACAAAAGGAATTACAGCAGCATCTGGAGGTTTCCCAGAAATGACTGAAGTGATTTGCAGCAGAGGTGAACTCTCTGTTGGACTAATGATTACAAAATGTCCTAACAGACTGAGGTGGCCAGCTACAAAACTTCCAGTTTGAATAGGTAAGCCCAAAAAGGTAAATGGCAACGATACTGCCATAGATCCTACAGGGTAGCGAGACGCCAGCTGGGATCCTGCTAGCAGGGATAAAGTGGAACAAGGACTTACTGGCTAAATTTCAGTTCCAGAAAGAAATGCTTGTTCACAGACCCATCATGGTAGCCAGCCATCTGGATGTTCAGTTGGGCCAGTCGGAGAGCTTAGGCAAACCCAGACATTTACTGCAGCTCATCTACTTGCTTGGCAAAGTCAAAGATTCCTGTGGGAAAGGCTGGACTTTCTTAAGGCAAATGATGCAAATACCTAACATCTCTTAGGGAAAACTCTGTTGGAGATTTACTTTGCTAAATATAACATCACGGGCTAAATGAAAGCTGGAGAAGATGGAGAGGAAGGAGGAGTTCTAGTAGCAAGACTGAATAGCCATGCCTGGTGAGTGCCACAGCTCTAATTTCTCAAAAAGAGGCTTCATGCAAACCTTTGCTTCCTGATTAGAACCATCCACAGGTCTGAGTCTATCCAGGTGCAACTAAAAGCCAAGAGAAAAAGGGAAAAGGAAAAAGAAAGAGGAAATCCCACCTGAACTGCAAGATAATCTGCAGAAACTTGAGTTTCTGGCATGTGAGGATGTCAGTGAGGGCTTTCAGAATACACTGGCAATGGATCAATTGAAAGGTGCTCAATTGGGCTTAGAGTTTCACACTAAGGTCAGTGAATGGCAGACAAAGACACTCCAAGGGGTCTCTGGAGTTTACCAGGGAAATTGTAATTCTCCCCTTGCAGCCATGGACCAAAGAAGGAAGCAGTTTCTGGTAACAGGGATGAAAGACAGTCACTACAAATTCTTTTAAGTGCAGTTCTGTATCAAGGAAAGAGGATGTAAATCTGCTACACAAAGTTATTGGGAAAAAAAGAAAAAATTGGCCCAGTAAAATGAAATGCAGAATAATGTGACTTAATTTGAAAACTGGCCCTGTGAAAAGAAGGATTATTATGAACATAAGGCTGCCTTGGGCAGACCATCATTACTTCCTAGAGAACATCTCTTTCAGCTCAGGAAATGGAAGGACATCAAACTGAAGAAGCAAAACTCAGGGACATGTAAAAGGACCAACATGCCATTTTATTTCAAGCTGGACAACTAACAATAATGGGAATTTTGGCGATGGACTGTGTAATAGAATCAGTGAAATGTGGAGGAATTGTAGACGTCTCAAATCTTACATTTATTAGACTAGACAAGCCAAAAAGACTTGGGATTTGGGAGATCCGAAACGGAACCTCCTAATTGATTTCAAATGGAGAGAATGTCTGGGGAATGTGAACACATCCAAAAACTGTAAAAATAGATTTTGAAACCAGGACCTCTGTAATTCGAACAAGAAGTTTGAGTAACTGCAGTAATAGATGAACTAACAAGTGAGTTTATCATACCTAATAACAATAGCAAAGGTCTATCGCAAATGTGATCTTTGGAAGTTCCTTTCGGAATATGTGGGCTAGCTGAGACAGATTATTTTCTAACTGGTTTGCAGCAGATAAACTATCCTATTTCCAGGCATAGAAGCAATAGCAATGATATAAACATACTCTACTATCTTTTCTACAGAGGAAAGATGGAAGTGGCAGAAATCTGTTTTGTGAACCAAAAATCTTGGTGAAACTTTACCTACCAAAGTTCTTGAAAGTCTGGTCCAGGACCAAGTCCCTGTTGTTTGCTGTTGAGCAGAAGATACTATCAGTAAATAAAGAAAAAGGTTTGCTTGCAAAATATGAATTAGAGGATTGAATAATCCCTAAGACACAAGTAAATTGAGAAAGTGTGGAAATGGTCTATACCTCATATTCTCCTGGAAACAGAAGTTTTGCATGACTGTTTCTGTTCAGTTGTGGGCTTGCAAATAGCACTGGAACCACTCCAGAGTTTTCATGAGAACAGAAATGTGTATCAAAAAGTCTATACCCTTCACTAGAAGGATCACTTAATACCTCCTGGTTTAGAAAAGTCTCTGCTGGGTGGTGACCGTTAGTTCAGTTCCTGAACCGCACTCCTCAGCATCTCCAGAGTTGCTTTCAAGCCAACAGTATGTCAAGCAATCTTCAGTGGAGTCACCTGAGTCTCTCACAAAAATCGAACCATTGAGGACTGATGAAGTTGTCACTGCCAACTTCTGCTGGGACTTCACCTTGCCCCAATGTTTGTTATCTCTTGTAGAGCATCCCTAGATGGTTCCCATCTCCTGATTATGCATTTTGCCATAGAAAGATGTTGGTTCATGATTTGTAGCATTAGAAAAAGGACCCTGCTGTTCTAGTGATTGCTTTTTTTGCAGCCTACCAATGTTGAGAATTCCTTTGTACTGTAAAAAAGGTGAGTGACTTCATCTGGGGGACAGTATAAACCCAGAAAGAAAATACAGGGATCTTACAGATAAAATATGGGATACATGAAATTCAGGGGTTCATTAAAGATATCTTTCCATTTGGCAGCTGGAAGAAAATAGATTGTTATTGAAAACACTAGGAATGCCTGGTGATGTGAAATTAGCTTAACAGAGTTTATAAACGTGGGAAAGCTTAAGCTGTCTTTAATTTTGATTTGTTAAGATGTGGAAAGACTTTATCTTGACTTTGAAATAAGGTGGCACCATTTCAGCGGACTGAGCTGAGGGGAAGGACGTACATTGGATTAAACCTCTTATAGATCAGTATGTTTAGCTATCAGCATTTAAGAGAACTGTAAGAGGTAGATAACCATGTGTTTTCACCTACAATAAAGAAAAGGTGACACAGAAAAGAAAGGCTTTTCCCTGAAAATAATAGGAAGGGGGGTAAGAGACACAGGCACACATCAACTTGAAGGGAAAACAGAAGCATCAGCCACTTTGGAAGAACTCACGTGCGACCTGAGAGCAGCAGAAAGTACTTTTTTTTCAAAAGGAGTTGCAAATGACCTTCCAGCAAGGAAACTGCCTGTCTCTGGATCCTTCTTGAGTCAAGAAAGCAGGATTTGGTACATTCGTGTAAATAAATATAATTTTGTCATATACACCATCTCCATCACCAATTTCCCTTCCTAACTGGGATAATACAGAATTTTGGCTACCTGCTCACATCAAAAGGAGTCACAAAGCCACTCACCTTCTTGATGAGATGCAATACAGTAAAAAGGATTGGTAGTAATGGGTCTGCGTTTTCTACCAGGGAACCTAAATAAAAAAATACAGGTTCAGGAGAATGTTCTGCCACATTTCTCACAAATTTCTTCTGTGAGTTAATTAAAAGTTTAGTTCTCAGAAGATTAAACCAGATTTAAACAGTTTTTCCTAGTTGCAGTATCTATAGATACTATACATATGAGTGGGAAAAAGTCCCAGAAACATAAAAAGTGAGCTAGGACAACAGGGTGAATATTCTTTACTGACGAGGAGAGAGAGGTTTGTGATGAGGAAAACATTACGGTCAATAATCAGACACACTTCAAACTGAGTGGCTAAGAGGCAAATTGAGTAAGTGGAGCAGCACCTGATGTAGCTTGTTTTCCTTCTTGCTGTATTGCTGGGTTTGCTCTTTGTGTTAAAGTTTTGGATGATATCTACATAGTTTGAAAAAGACATCCCTGATGTCACACCTATTTATTCTTTTATTTTGCAGGCAGTCTACAGAGAGTAAGATCTGATCCACAACAGAAGATCCTTTGAGTTGTAGTGTTTACCATGCTATCTCAAGCCCTAACCACTTCATTCTTTGTAATTTGATTATTTGGTCACGCCCTGGAATGCAAAGTATTACTCTGATGTATTTGTATAAACCTAGCCTCTTCAAATACAGTAAGTAGCTGAATGATGTATGTTAATGACATGCTCTCAATAATTTTTATAATGCGAGATCTCAGCCCAGATTTAATGTTTAATATCCCTGGGATTCACATTGAAATTATTACACACATTATGTATTCCATTCCTTGGACTTAGAATTAATTTCAAAACAGAGCAAAAGTGCATCCTATTTGTTTTCTTGAGGGAGTTTGCATCAGTAACAGTCTATTTATTCTGGAGTTTCTGAAGTTAGAAATACCTTTTCCCTTTGCTATCTTTGATCTATCCTGATGAATTGTGCAGAACATTTCATTTCTGTGTCTTGTCTCAGTTATGTCATTTCCTCATCCACTTGAAAAATATTTATTCTAGCAACGTTTACCTCCTTAGATAAAGGACACAGGCTGTTACCGAACAGTCTCACAGAATCTTTGACATAAAGCTGTTTGCCAAAAATAAACAGAAAAAAATAGCTTATTTTCTAGATTCCCTTTATGGAAGACTGCATAGGAGAATTCATAATCTGCACTGCTTTGATCGATCATTCAATCTTTGCATTGGTGATGTTTCCAATGTTGGGGCTTAGCCTCTGGAATTACTCCAAACAGGATGGAACAAAGCAGCTAAACCTGTGTTAGGTTGTGATCCGAGTACTCTCTGGCAATAAATCTTTAATTTGCAAGATTGGCAACTGTCTAAAAATTAGAATTAAAGGAACATTTAGCATTAGCAATGTTCTCAGTGTTGACAGGAATTGCTTTCCTAGACATTTTTTGAAAGGCTGGATCTTACTTCCAAGCATACTTCCAGGACACCCACTAAACCTGCTAAGCCACCCTTTCATTCCCCTCCTGTTCAAAAATCAAGCCCAAAAGGCAGCAGAAAGATGTAAAAGAGGAAAGCCACCTGAAGTTCGCATTTGTTACAGCCCCACCTGACAGGATGATTTGTTCTAGCTGGGCTTCTATCCATCCTGTTGCCCTTGAGCAGGTCTTTTAGTTTATCCAGGGCAGAGAGAAAACAGCAGTGTGAAGTAATCTGCTTAGGAAAAGGGAGTTTCCCCTCAGGCATGGGGACAGCACGCTGGTGATGCTATTTGGGTGTGTGAGGGCAGAACACCCTCCACCATAGCCGGGGGAGGAGTTCAGCTTTACCTACGCACTTGCTTAAGCCTCAGGTGTGAACGGTTGCTTGGCCACACAGTCCTCTTAGGCTAGAGCCACGGGGGGTTTCCCACCTAATTTCTCCTTCAGGTGTGCTAAGCAGGAAGCTACGTGGTTCCCAGCTCTCCCCTTTCTGCACGATGTATCCCCATGCACGGGTTGGCATTGTACAGTGGGGACACTGAGATTGTCCCACCTATTTCACAGCAAGTGCCAACAGGGTCCTTAAAACAGCTTATCCTCCCCACCTCCGATGAATGCTCCAGTAGGTATACCCTTAACAGCTCCTGCGTCACACCAGACAGATCGAGTGGGAGAAATAACGCCTCCTCTCATCTAATGACTCTGTGAAGTTTTCATATTAAGTAGAGCAGGAACGGAAACATCCCAACTGAGTGCCCTAATCCCCCTGCCATGCCTCCGTACTTACTCTTCCTGCCTACATAATTCTCTTGTACAAAATAGAGCTGCTTCACTGGAGAGAAATTTGGAACAATCCCCTGCAGTCCCTGGCCTGTTAGTTATGGTGTTTCCCCATGAGATATAAGCTTGAAGCTTTTTTCTAGTAGAGAAGTGAACCAAGGTCTCCTAGAGCCCGACTGAAATATACAGCCACTGAAATTCTTCTCCTTACCATGAAATGAAGCACATCTCCAAAGGACTGTGTTCCTGCCAATGTGCCTTTCCATATGCAATTACCTTCTCCCCCCTCCTCTGCTTTGGGATGGGGAAGAGGTGGGAATTTGGCCCTGAATGAAAGATTATTAGCTTCTCTCTCAGCAAGGGAAAAGACAGGGACATACAATAAGAATATTAATGTTAATGAGAAACCCAGACTGGCAAGAGAACTTTATTGACAGAAGTGAAATTAGCTTTTCTACATAAACAGTTAGTGGTGTCAAGGAACTAGTCATTCATTGCCCAGAAGGAAAAAAACAAAACAAAACACAAGAGTCTTTAAGGGTCCTTACTCTCAAGAATGCTCTTCACTGTTTAATGCAGAGAGGATTTGCTTTGTACTTCAGCAAAAATCAAGTATGAAAGATATCACCCCTTTCCAGCATTTTGAAGCAGTGTCCAAAAGGAACCAAGTACTTCAGGCTCTTCTCTTGACCCTTCCCCTTCTTCCATGCAGACATGTGCTCACATGCTTTACATATTTTTTTTTTAAGCTGTTTCCCAAGTAGGAAGGAGCATTATGTGTAAAAATCTTCATATTAATATCCCACCCAGACCCATTTCTGGTTTGGTCTGTCCTTGCATGGCGCATCTTCCCTGGTGTTGCTTTTCCTCGTTCCCCCTCCTCCTTTCCACCCTGATCTTGGAGAACAAGCCACTAAGGACGGGCCATCCTTTCCTCCCATTTCCAACTTTCCCATTCCCCTGAGATAGCCCAGGAGGGGCCACCAGGAGATCAAGGTCCCCCATTAGATGACAGATCCTGCAGTGACTGGTCACCGAGAGTCCAGAACCAAAGGCAGTTTCTTGCCACTTCTACCCCTGTATTAGGATAGCCTCTGGACTGATAGGGCAAAAGCCAGCCGAGCAGCCTACCCAGTAGTTTTCCTGTGTGTCGAAGTGAGAAACCATGGAAGAACTACAGATGATACAGATTCCCAGAAGGAAGGTTTTATCTTACTCCCACCTGATATTGTAAAGAAAAATAACAATTTATGTTGGATAACAAAAGTCAGCCTGCCACTAAGGGTATTATTTAGTGGAAGTGATCCTATTTTACACTTGAGAGTAGGGTCAGAAAGAAAACGCTCACTGAGACTTATTTCTTCACAGAGACTGGCCACATATGAAAATGTCTTTTTTTTTTTCGCCACACAGCACAATGGGAGGCAAATGTGTGCAGATCCTCTCCTATGTCCACCACCATTCTGGTGGGCCATGACTGCGTGGAAAGAGAGACAGTTCCTCCACACATGTCAGCCAGCCACAGACACATCCCTCTTCCTCCCCCCTTCAAGGCAACCTGCTTCTCTTACCTGTAAGAATTTTGCAGGTTAGCTATTGGAAACACTATGGCATCTCACTGTACCTGGGATGAACTAACCCAAGCTACGAAGACAGATTCAAAATTTGTGGTTTAGGGCTGGATGAGGAAGCGTGTCTTCAGAGTGAGGTAGGAGGCACATTTGACCTTCACAACCTGTTGCATTACTTGTCCGGGAGTCAACACACAGTAAAATTTCTTCAATTTTAATTATGAATAGTCACACGGTTCAAACCCACTTGCTTTGCAGTAGTCTGCCCATGCAGCCAGCCTTTGCTTTTTGCTCAGCTGCCATGATTTTTTTTTGTGGGACTGACTCTTGGTATTGACTCTGAAGCAATTCTTGACGCTAAAAGCAACATTGGAAGCATTGAAACAGCCACTGCCACCTTGGTGCATGGCTACTTTACCTGTGCCAGAGGCTAGCAAAGCCAGGTTGGTGAGAATATACAGGGTAAAGCTGCTGCTGGCAAGAGACAAAAAGAAAAAAAGGGCAAAATAGCCCCTCCTAAACCCTATAGCTGTTGCTGACTTCTCTGAGCTCCAAGTAGTAGTAAGACCAATAAGCCCCACTGCTGAGGCGTTTCTCCTTCCTCCATCCCAACCCCTCGCTCTGGTTTCTCCCTTTAGGGCCAGAGCAGCTGAGCAGGCACATCTGGGAGGCTTGGACCTGCCTCTGCAGTGCCGACATGCATGGAGAGACTTATTTACACCAACTGAAAAATAGCTGTAAATCATCTGTTGACTGATCAGAACACACTTTGTCAAATGTTTTTGCTTTGCTTAAAGATGATTGCTTATGCTTAAACATCACTTTGTTTTTTTCTGAAGATAAACAGCAAATCCCACTTAATGCCTGGCTGCCGTGTCCCGATAATTCTGAACACACTCAGTTTACGTATAACTTTACTCATCCTTTTTCTTGTCTCAAATTCAGGATAAAAACCTGTCTCAGAATATATTCTGCTTTAATTAAACAACTATAGTCGAGATTCAGAGCCATCTGTATTTCATACCGTACTCTGTAATGTCTCAATATCACAAACTCCAAGGAGTAACACTATACATTAATGGGAACATGTGTCATATCTACCTGCTCTTTATGACTTATGGGCTATCTATATTATCCCCATGTCTCCAAATCTCTGAAAACAAGTGTAAATAGTAATTCTTATTAACTGCTGAGACACCTGCACTGATATGGACAAATCTGGTCAACAGCAGGTTCCCCTGCTGTTTTACTAAGCCAGCAACATGCTCCTGTCTGTGGCAGATGCTCCTGTTTTCTATTACTTCTAAGCAGACACCAACTTTATGCACTTTTTGAAATTCCTTTCAGGAACCAGTGTCCTTCTGGCTACCAAGGGTCTTTTGCTAGAACAAAGCAATGAAGAGATCAGGGAGGTACCAGGAGACTGAATTTTGGTCCTGAAAATTACTGGCAGCTTTTTTAATCTTCCCGTATCCCTTCTGCTAGGGATTAGCAGCAGCAAGAAGGATAGGTTTACTGGGGAAGTCTTGTAAAATAAACAAACAGTACCAGTCTGAGCATCCACCAATTTAATACCTAGTTAAATTACCAGTTTAAACACCTAGGATTACTAAATACCTTTCTTGAGCACACTAATAGGTAATACTTCTCTTCTTGAAAGCTCTGAGTATTTGTGTGAAGCAAGAACAGTGTTAGGGAAAAAAGTAACATAGCATCAACCTGGGAAAATACAGCAATAAAGAAACCCAAATGAATGATAAGTGGAACACTCTCCACAGTGGTTTTTGACTGTTCCTGCAGCTTATGGAAACAGGGGGCTGAAGTCATTTAGTGCAAAGCTGGGTGATGACAGGCAACAACTTTACAGAATTATTTTCTTAAAATGAAGAAGCTTCATTGTGAACTTTCCAGAGTCCTGTTCCATTTTTTTTTTTCTAACAGACATCTGTCCCCAAACTACACTGCTGGTTGTTTGCCCCAACATGAGCCCTGAATGGAGCTACCTCCCTGCTGCTGGGCGGGCATTGGAAGCAGCATGGCTCTCCACGAGGCACTGCTCCTTCTGACTTAGCACCATGTCCCCACATCCTTCCTGAGACCCCGGCCATTTTCAAAGTCCTGTGGTTATTAGAAGAGGAACAAATATGAGAGGCCAGCATCTTATAAGGGCAAGTCCTGAAAAAATTATTCGCTGCCAGTGCAATGGACCATTTTCCTTCTTGTTGCACTTCTTGGAGGAAGAGGGTTTATGAGCATTTTTAAGTCTTTTGTTCCCAGAGATGCTGAAGGTGACAGTCAAGAGCTGCACATCACATACGGAAATACCTGTGAGGCTTCACTCATGCAGGCACAGCTCTGCTTGTGTGGCCCAGCTGGGGACCGTGGGCCCTTTGGCACAGAATCCCACGGCCAGGTGTTTCTGCCTCAAAACCACCGTGGTTAAATCACAGCATGGTATTTCCAAGTAAGTGCAATGGATTAAGGGGAAGCGTAGCTTGTGGAGCTTTGTAGAGCTTTCCTTTGTTCAGAAGCAAGAATAGATCCAATATAGATAAATAGGCTAGCTACTCCCGTGTCTTAAGAAGAAATACAGATATCTGATGTACTAAACCAGAGTCTACAAGAGACATGCCAGGATAGCAAATTAAGAGTGCACAGAAAAATGAATACAAGCAGTGAAATTAAAAGGCAGCATTTTTAGAATTGTTAATAGTATGGTAATTGGAAGTCAAAGCAAGGTCTATTTAAAAACCCAGGTTGTCTACTAGGAGTCCACAGACCAACAGCGCGTCAACAAAAATTAGAAAAGGAGGACAGATTTTAATTGTAAATCATCAGCAGCGCAGTTTCCCAAGTGTCAGTCAGAGATTGTTGCTTGACATTTTACATTTTACTCTTTGCTGTAACAAAAGCTCACCAATGGCCTGTATATGGGAAGGTTCCTAATAACAGGTGACTGTGACATATGTAACTAGGAAGCAGAAGTATCTATCTGGTTAAATGTCCAAAGCCTCACGTATAAGTGTGTACATCCTAATTCTGTAACTAGGGGTGCGAATACATCCACAAATGTCTACAGCAAGCAGTTGTACGGTGGCAGAGGTGTCAGCACTGCATGTGACTATTACTATTCATTCTTCCTGCACCCCAGCTTTGCTTAAACACAGTCCAAAGTACTGTCTTCATGGGATTTTTTGGGAAATATTGCAGAGTTCAATGCCTTTCACTGAAAAGCAGATATTAACAGTTCCCAGATACTTTCCTTGCCTATGCAGGGAATGTACGGTGCATTATGCTGGGTTCACACGTAGGGGTTTTCACTCATTCCTGGGGATAATGCTCAGGGCACACCAAGAACATTTCCTTGGAAACTTGGCCCAAAGTATCTAGTACATCCTCAATGTGAATATACTCATTTCTAGCTGAGAAATTTAGCTCAGAGAATTTTCAACCAGATGAAGATTATCTACAAATGGAGGTAATTTCACAAGGCAAGCTCCCCACAGGAGCTGAGATGAATTTGTCTCCCTGTTCCACCACAGTTTAGTGCACAAGTAACTCTACCTCCTGGAACAGGTAGGATGGCATTAGGTATTTCTCTTCTGTGTGCAGTGATAAAATAAACATAATTTGCAGGAGTCTCATCCTTTTTAAGTAACTTTGTGCTATTTTGTCTACTAGCAATGGGAGGAAACCTGCCCCTTGCTGAATGCCAGGTAAGCAATTAATTCAATAATTTCTTCTTCATTGCTGCTCCTCAAGACTTCAGCTCTCCTCAGCAGATGAGGGTTAGTACAGCAACCTCAGTCACTATGACTGACTCAAAAAAAAAGTGTGTCTGTTAAGCTTGGGCATGTAGGGTGTCAATCCTCCAGGCACTCTGGCCACAGTCAGCATGCATTTTAGAGGCAATACGGATAATAATAACCCCTTACAGTGCAAAGTTTCACCAGAACATACAGCTCCCAAAGGCTCCAAGCCAGAGCGATGTATTTCTGCTGCAGATTTTGCAACAAAATATTTAGATACCTACAGAGTTTTTTCTAAGATGACCTTACAGGTTGTCTCTTGTATAGCCTGGGTTAAGCACTCAGAAGGGTTCATCAGGAATCATTCATTCATTTTAATTCCAATTGTCTGTGTAAAGCCATCTGGCTATGTATGTGCCATTGTTCTATACCCATCACCATGGTATCTAAGTGCCCTCTTCATGTCCCTGTTTATATTCATTATTCACGAACATTTGTGCAAACAGGATTTTGTTCCCTGTGAAGGATTGGAGAAGGACTGCTCTTCATACAAATGGCCACATTCATGTGTTAACATGGGTGTCCCTGCACAACAAAATATTTATTACAAGGCCTATCTGCAATGCATCATTAATTGTTCTTCCATTTCAAATGTTTCCCCATACCCAGTCAAGAAACTTCAATGACTGCTTGCCTGCTCAGGACCAAGAGCAAATAGTAGAAGTGAACAGCTTGCGAAGACCACCTCTGAGATTACAAACACTTTCTTATAATAACACCTAACACAGCTGAGCCCTGGTCCCTCATAGTGGTTTCCAAATACCATCCTAGTGCAGCCACAAGCAGAAAACAGAGAAGAAGTCATGTTCCCCAAGCAACTGATTGAAAATGCCAGAGGAAACCAATTGGCACAATTTTTCTTCTAACTAGGGCTTTCTGTGTGCCAGAAACACTTCTAGTTTGCCATGCCATGTCCATCTTCATTCACAGAATCACAGAATCACAGAATCACAGAATGTTAGGGATTGGAAGGGACCTCGAAAGATCATCTAGTCCAATCCCCCTGCCGGAGCAGGAACACCTAGATCAGATCACACAGGAACGCATCCAGGTGGGCTTTGAATGTCTCCAGAGAAGGAGACTCCACAACCTCTCTGGGCAGCCTGTTCCAGTGCTCTGTCACCCTCACTGGAAAGAAGTTTTTTCTCATGTTCAAGTGGAACCTCCTATGTTCCAGCTTGAACCCATTGCCCCTTGTCCTATCACTGGATGTCACAGAGAAGAGCCTGGCTCCATCCTCCTGACACTCACCCTTCATATATTTATAAACATTCATTAGGTCACCCTAATTCATGGACACAGAAAGAAGTGAATGTGTATTCAAACAACATGGTGCCATCTTCATAATGGAAAGACTGAAATATTTTCATAATGGAAGGACTGAAGCCAAGGCTTCAATGGGACACAAAAAATGAAAGATTTTTTTGTGCAAACTAGCCTCCATATCCAAAATCAAATGAATGGGATCTCCTCTGCCATCAGAACATTTGTACATAAAGCATCTGTTTAGGAATGCAAATACTGGCTTTGAACTTTAATTTTTGGCTCCTATTTTGAAATCTTGTCTGAAATAAAATCCTAGAAATTGACTGCAAGGTCAAGGTATAAAATATAGCAAGTAAATACTACAAAATCCTGAACTAAACACTGAGGAATGCAGGAGTGACAATGTAAAAATAGCAATAACTCACATGAAAAGTTAAGATAAGTCTGATGGCATCCTCTTCATCAGCAATGCACCTCAGCCCATGTCATTGCAAACTATCAGGTGCAATGAAAGTTTGCAGTCACATCTGCCACAAGTGCAATAGGAGCCCGAGTCACACAGGGAACATGATGCATCTAAACACAGGACAAAACTGTTTACCACTACAAGTAGCCTGTGTAAAATCAGATCAGAGAAAATGAAAAATGAAATGCAGCAAGAGATAGCTGAAAAGTGGTTTGGGCATCCTTCTTTATAGTATATAAACTTACCTCCACCTGTTTGTCTAGCAGTGAGCAGAATCCATTAATTAGTTTAAAAGGTGACTTTCAAAATATATTTAGCAGGAGGAAATGTCATGGAAAGAAAGCTTAAATCTTCCAGAGTTATTATCTTTACTGTGCGAGGATGTTGTGTGGCCTCCACAGTCACCCAAAGTGGCAAACATTTCCCAGAATGTTCTGGGAGAGCTGACACACTGAACTAATCTTTAATTTATCGATGTGCTACTTCACTGAGAGATGTAGCATATCAATAAATGGCTTTAGTTAAGAAGCTAAGGTCTAAGAAGCAGTGGTAGGAGCTTGCAAAAGTACATCAAAGCTTACAGAAAATAAAATCAAGAGCTTGTGGGAGAAAATTGATGTCTAGGAAGGACAGAAAGAACAAGCAAACATCACAAACTTTTAAGTAGTTTTGTAGAAGACAGTGCTGTTGGCCATCTTAAACTCATACACATTTTACAGGTTTCTACATCCTTCTCAGTTGTCCAACAACTTATAAAAAATTATTGTGGAATAAATAGCAGTCACCAGTAGTGAAAAACAATTGCCCTAGGATGAAATAGGAAATCACTGTCCTACTTAAGGCAATATGGTCTGGTAACTCATAGCTTTTTTGAGATTATATACCCCAAATTACTTAACCTGTTACTGCAGTTGGCAGTGCTTAGAGGCTTGTTTGGTGTGATGGCAAGCTCAGCAGACAGGGAAAGGACTAAAAGCAAGTATGAGTTCACTCAGCACAGGAAACAGTATTTTTGGCCTTATTTTTAAACTCTTTACTTTTTTTTTTTCTAAAACCGATTTAAAATATGAGAAAACTAGTATATCCACCACAGCTGCAGCAGTGGAGTACCTGCCTGCATCTGGTGTCTCTGTATACATCTGCTGTCTTCTCACCTTCTGCACAGGAGTGTTCACTCCCCATGAACAGCCCACAGAGGAGGTGCAATGCCCTGTGCACCACTCCCAATCCGGACCTGCTGGGCAGTGTTAGCTGGCTGGGCAGAGCTTCCAGAGCTGCTTCCCTCAGCCCGCTCACACTCTTCTCTGTATTGCCCCAAAGGACTTGCAGAGCTAAAGAAGTCAGGTGGCACTGCATAGCAGGAGGACGCAGTGCAGTGGCAGGTCCCTCACACAACACGCTGCAGGTGAACATGTGAGCCATACAGAAGTGTAGTGTCTGCGGCACAGAGAGGATGTCCCTCATCTGAAGGTTTTTATAATATAGTTCCTTAAATCAGCATCTGTAGGTGACATGCTGCTGTTATTGGCATTGCATGGAAAGCTGCTGGAGATAAAGGGAGAAGCTATTGCAGCTGAAGAGACAGGTGAGGACACTTGGGGCAGGTCTTACTCCTTGGTCTCAGGTACAACTGTTCAGACAAGTGGAAGGGCTCCCCTGCCATGGGAAAATGCCACTTCTACAACCTTGACACATTCCTTCATAACACAGCCTTTCTGTCAAATTTCCCTGGTATATCTGGGCAAGTTTCTCAAAGGCACCAAGTTTTCTGTCACCCCATCTCCCTGCCAGTCTTCCCCTGAACCACCCTGAAATGCTGGGAACAGGAGAGGGAATCTGTGATGCCAAAATCAGGGAAAAAGGAGCCCGATCCTGCTGCCTAACAGCTGTGGCATTGCTGGAGAAGGTGCACAACCACAAGTTCCAGCCCTGGTCTTACTTCTGCTGCTCCTGCCTTTGGGCAGCCATGGGGCACTGAGTGCCACCCCACAAATTAACCCAACTGTGCCACAGGACCAGCCTGTGCCCCTGTGACAGGCCTGTCCCTGCTTTCTGTGATGGATATGCTGAGGTTGTCCCTGTACAACCAAACAGCAGAGATACCCTTCACAGTTTCATGCATGAGCCTGATCAGTGATGAAATTATTGATTCAGCCAAAAAAAAGAAAAAAAACCCTCAAAAAACCAAAACAGTGGTGTCAGTTCTGCTGTTACACCTGCCCTTCCCTGCTTCAGTGCCCTCTAAAAATTCTTCCAGTTTCCTGACCTTCCCCTGAGCTCTTCCCATGACGTGGCCCTTTCCCCACAGCCTGTGCCATCTGGAGGATGCTCAGTGGGCTCTTCTGGCCTCCCTGCAGCTCTGGCTCTCTCCCTCCAGCTCCCTCTTTTTTCTTCAAAAGAGCTAACAGGAGTGTCAGCTAAGGAAGGGATATGTATTTCTGCTAACAGCTGCTTCTTAAAAACTTGCAGAATTGGTAAGTCCTGGGAAGGTTGTTCACCCAGGAGTTACACCCCTGGAGCACACCCTGGCCCTGGCCCTTTCCTCTCTGATGAGTTCTTGAACTCGAGTGGAGCTGTAGAACAATTCTTTACTACATTCATTTTCTATGCCAGACACATCTTCACAGATGCACATCACTTATGCCCCAATACCTGGGTTTACATTCAGAAATGCAACAGCACTCGTTTATTGCAGATTTCACCTGTGCACAACCTGTAGTCATGTTGCAAATTCATTTAGCATGTAGCTCTTAATGTCACAGGCATCCCCTAGCATTTTAGGCAGGACATCCAGGTCAGCCCAGGGATTGTTTGGCCAGGCAAGAGGGTGTCTGGCTACAGAGGTCTTTGCTGTCTCAGGCTCTCAGACACATTGCAGTATCACTGCTCTGTTTTTCACTTTAAATCAATCCAATGGTTACAAATCTCAACGATGTCTTTGCAGTTTCAAAGCTTCCTCTTGAATTTCATACTCGGGCAAAGCTGCCAGTGAAAACAATGAGCCGTTTGCTTGAATAATGAGCATAAAATCGGAGCTGAGGTCAATAAAAATTATTGCAGGAGAAAGGCTGTGATAACTGAGTATGTGCAGCATTCCTGTTAGCTCCCTGTCAAAGGACTAAACCTTTCATTCTGTAGATCTTTTTATAAACCCCCCTAGCTTACAATTTTCTCTATAAAACAACGACAGATTTAATCTGACTTTTAAAGAACAGAAGGAAAGGAAACACCCCATACCTGATCTGTGTCTGAAAGGTGGAGAGGGAATTTTATATAAAACCGAGCACGTCAGAACTTTTTTATTTCCATTTTTATTGGGGCTCTGATTTTGAGTCAGTGAGCATTTCAGAGAATCTCATATTCTGCTGGGTTTTTTCCCAATGATATGTTTTTAATCCTCAACTTCACCAGTAGTCAATTGCTTCTTCTGTCCCTTGCTGCCCACCTCTGACTTACTGTCAGTATTTCTGGCTGACTCTATTCACAGTCTTCCCTTGCTAAGCTCGACATCTGCGCTGAGATTTCTCCGTACAGCCACAAAGCCAAAAGCCTTAATATAACCTGGAAGCCAAGCAAAGTCAGCTGCAAGAGACTGAATGGGAGAGGGGGAAAAACACTGACTGTGCGTATTGAACACTTTTGTGTTTATAGTGGGAGCTAGCTCCTGAAAACAGGAGGGAACAGTGTGGGGTTTATTAATCTATATATACTTTTTTTTTTTTATGATGCAAAATCTGTTATCCCTATAGACCATTATTAAGGTGGGCTGGGCAAAAGGTTCTTGCTTTTTTGTTCTAAAGATTAAACCATGTCTGCCTGCTTTGACTTTTCAGGAGTGTTTGTGGCTGACTGCAGAGCCAGTATTACTGGTAAAAGCGTGACAGAAACTAAACCTGAAAAAAATGAAGGTAATGTACTTCTAGTCAGAGGTTTTAAAGCTATTTGGTACTTTTTCATAGCATCTTTTTACCATACCCAAAACTGGTTAGGAGAAAAGATCTCTGTTATTCAGCATCTACATTAAAACCTGATAAATCTGATGGTTCTGAAGCATTCTCCTTCAGTCAGCCATAGTGATCTCCAGCAAAAATGAGGAAGGTATTTATTCTTGTCCTTGTGAACCAAGTGGAATGAAAGACAAGTGGGAAAAACTAGAAATTCATATTTATTATTTCATTATGCCTATACCTTATGCAAGTCCTTTTTTCCCATATTCCAGGGCACGTTCTGGGATGTCACTTCCAGTGCTTTCAAGAGAAAGCAAACAAAAATTAGTCAGACCACTTTTGCAGCAAAGCCTAGAGGCAGGTAATGCACTCTTCCCCTCATTCTAATAGCAGTAATAAATACTAATACTAATATTACTACTAATAAATAATAATTCAGAAGAACTCACAAAGCAGAAACACCCAATGTCAGAAACAGAGGACGCTACACTCACTTTAAAGATTAATGAAAGAACTCTGCTGAAAGTTGGTAGAAATGTGACTTACAGGTCTCAAAAAAAAAAAAAAAGCACTTTTTATCAGTGATAATGTTTTCCCAGAAGCTGGATGTCAGGCTGAATAGGCTGCAGATTTACGTACAGCTAATCTATCCGTGTAATAAATGGCCAGGCTCAATAGGTGTATATTAAATAGGGCAGGGATCCAAATGACTTAGAAAAAAAGTCCAGATCAAAGAAGGTGGCACAAGCTTTCCCACCAGTTCACTGCTTTCAGCCTGGTTTCAGGAGGAAACAAGGTTTCTGCAATCAGGCTGTCTGTCAGTCAGTCCTCCCCTAATAATTCTCCAACCCATTATCAACTTTTAGACAAATTTGAAAAGAGCAATAGAAGTCTCTAAGATATTAAGTTCCTACAAGTTTCATAAAAACAAACAGCTGGATAGAGGAGAAAAACCCTGATTAGTGCCTGAGCGGAGGGGAAGGAAGGCGTGCTGTCACTGCTAGCTCTGCTGCCCGTCCCCAGCCTCCTGCCCACCTTCAGCCCCCAGCTCCGGGGGTCAGGCTCCCCCAGGTCTGCCTCCTGGCTGGCAAGCAGCAATGCAAGGCAGCAAGTTGACGTAGCTGCAAAGCTGTAGGAAGATAGGTTTCTTTTTGTCGTGCTGCCTGTGGAGCTACTTGTTTCCCTCCCCGATTCAGCTGCTCATAAAAGCTGCTGTTCCTGCAATAACAGGGTTTGCTCTTCTTTGGTGGGGGGAAGGAGAGGGGATACGAGGCCAGTGCACTTGACTTTGGAAATGCCTGTCCAAAAGTTGTCATTTTTCTTCCAGTATTGTTCAGTTAAATTAATTCTTTGAATCTCAGCTCCATTATGGAATAGCTTTGGTCAAGCAGAAATAGCATAATTCAGTGAATAAAGTGGATTCAACCAAAAATCTCTCTTAGCTCTTCTTGTGGTTCTCAATATTTCAATTGGAAATCTATAAAACAAAGTTTTTGCCTTGTCTTTTCAAATCCACCAGGAAAAACAGCCAAGATGTCCAAAGGAGACATACAGTAGGGAGCTAGGGAAATTCTATTAAAGGGTTCATTAATAATTGACACATAAGAATATTTTCTTGTGGAGACAGGTTAATCTTAAATTCCTTCCAGGAGGAGCACAGTTCTGAAGAATGACGAGAACATTTAGGTGTCTTCATTAAAAAATGCAAAGGGCAGTAGGTAAGTTCCTCACCATAGTGGATTTTATTAAGAAGTGAAAGGGAATTGAAACTGTTTTTCAGAAGACAGTTATTCAATATGTCTTATGCTAACAGTTTGCTGTTCCAGAGGAAGTCTTTGGAGAGAAGAGTGGAGGCAAAAAGAACAACAGCAGAAGTACCAGCAGCAACAGGCTCCTTACGTCTAGCTGACAGTTTTGGCAAAGCAGAATACCAACTGGGGTTAGATGTCATTGGCTATTTATGGGGTTTGCGTATTTATTTATTTCATTTTTGCATTTCGAAGGGGGAGAACCGCACAGCTTCTCTATTGACTACAGGATGCAGTTTTAAAAGTCTAGGCAAATTTTAATACGCACAACCCAAGCCAACAATTAACAGGAGCTGCATGCATAAATTCTTATCCTTATTCCCCATTCAGAATGTGCTCCCTTCCCACAAGAAATATGATTGCTGAGAGGTAAGTGTTTTCTTTCCAGGGAAGAGAAAAGAAATCGCCTGACCTCCCAGTTGACTGGCATTGCCTGACCTCTCACTGACCTCGCTGCAATTGCATACCCACTGCTTAGAAAAACAGAGCCACCTTTCAAAACAGGTCCACTTACACTGTGCCTGGGGAGGACGATGGGGAAGGGAAGCACTCCCTGTTCAGTTTTAACATTTTAATAACTCAACAAAACACACAGGAGAGACAAAGTTCTGGGAATGCCTTGGGCTAAGTTTTCTCTTCATTGCCAACATCCTTTCTATTGTTCTTCCATGAATTTATCATCCTGCTATTCCAAAAGTGAGATCAAACCCAAGGAAACGGGAGACTTTAGCTGTTGTCCATTTGATCACTTTCAGAAAATACAGGGAAAACTCTTAAGATCAGTGCTTAACATTTTTCATAATGAAGTTTGAAGAATCAGACGCCTTTAGAAAACATCTGAGCAGGTGGGTCACGCTGACCAAGCTCTTCAGACTGCAAAAGGCAAATTCCTTTAGAGCTCCTGTGTTCAGCGGAGCCCCATCGGGATGAATTTAGTTCTCTGGATCTGGATGCCTCTTTTTCTCTCTTCCATTAGGAACAGACCAGCGCTCCCCAATTGTCTATTTTTAAACACCCTTTCCAGAGAAGTTGACATGAAACAATACGGTCCCACAGTACCCCTGATGTGCTCCCCCACCTTCTCCTTTCACAGCCCCACGGGCCCTCTTTTGGGTAGCCAGGGACCAAGTGAGACAAATGTGTGGGGCATACAGATGCCCAGGAAATAGTTTCTATAGCAACAGCAACTACATTAAAGCATTTTGAACTTTCTTCCTACTCATCAGCCTTTAAGGTTTCAAATAGCAGAGATTCTGAACAGGCAAATGCTATTTCCTTTATAGTGATCTCTGCCCTGCTCTCATCAAAACCAGTTTTGTGTTGAGGGGAATTCTGCTTGGGACATTTAAAAGACACATCACAATAGCAATAAATAAGCAGCTGAGAATAAAGCTCACCAGCTAGGGGAGGGATGGGCTAGGATGACCTGGTAGCTATATACCACCTTTAGGATCTCTGGTCCACCTGTATTTTGTTTTTAAAAAACTCGTGTTACATGCAAGCGCCCCAAACTGTAGCCTGAGTCTTTGAAGGAGACAGAGTTTGTGTAACTTAATTCTTATATTTCATTACCCTTGGTTCTTATTTAAAAGCTGCCTTGTTCCATCTGCTTAGGAGCTATGCTACGTGTGGCGAACTACTAAACACAAAATAATACAAAAATGGGTATTTGATGTGGTATCTTCCTCCTTCAAAATCTTGCAGATGTTCTGGTCCCAGTGATATTTCTTAGAAGATGGAGTTTGCAACTGCTATAATTAAGCAATACAGTACCATTAAGTCACTCGAGAGGAAATTAGGAACTAAACTAGCGCTGTGTGCCGAGGAAGCCAAAATTGTGAGCTGAGATCTTTATTCAGTACATGGAAGTTTGCCTTTTTCTAGTTTACTTTAAAAGAGGTGCTATTCCTATTATACACCATCAGAAGACGTAAAAAGCGAATTAAATCTGTATTCAATGTTTATTTTACATGTAAATTGGGATCTTAAATTGTGGGAAAAATATTTTTTTGTCAACAGTGCTTTCTGTTTTGGTAGTACTGTATTAGTTTTTAATGGGCAGGAGAAATGTGCTGATTTGGAGGCTTTCCAGGGGTTTGGCAGTATTCCACTGCGTCAGTGCTGAGTAAAAAAGATGTTATTCCTTCTTGTTACAATAAGAACTGGGTAAAAGTAATGTCACTTCTCTGAGCTGTCCTGGCAGAGCTCCATCTACAGTGAGGCAGTTAGACCAAAACAACCACAGTGTGAGACGTGGAAATGCTGCATGATAGAATATGAACTCCCAGTAACCCGTCTGGGGCAGTGATACTAACACTCCTTATACACATCGGCTTCTGTGGCACACAGCCCAGCGGGGTCAGGAGCGTTGTATCTAGTGGAGAAGACGAGTGTGTCCCAGACGACACCAAAGGATTAGAGCTTGGATAATCCACTATCACAGGAGCCTCACATCAGAGGACCTGCTAGCTTGTATGGAGATTTACAAAGCAGAGGAAAGCTTTTGTGAATGCATTCTTCAATGCCGATTTTAAGACACGCAAGGTGGTCCATCTTCATACAGCTCTATTTGGGCACTTGCCTCTGCTTCCTATCAGCAGATCTGCATTTCTGATAGACAACCATCTTCTCAGTTTCCTGCAACCTGCATCCCCACAAGGACTTTTGTCTTTGACAGCCACCAGACCACTTCTCAACTGGATCCTTGACTTTGAAGCTGTGACCATCCCTGAAAGAACCACAGCATTGCTTGACTCCAAGAAGTCTTTGTAGATGCTGAGCTTGTCAAAACATATTGTCCTTCCTCTCCGTTTTTCAGGTGATGTGCTTTTATTCAGCTACATATAGAAACACCAGCAAGATATTGACCTGCATTTTCAATTTAGTTCTTAGACCGATCTTTCTGCCCCTAAATTGCCACTTCAACAAATTGCTCTTCTCACTGGTCTTGACACATGTCTCACCTGATCTTGCACTAGGCCCGAGTTTGGCAGCTTTCATAGATGCGGTTATTCATTCTCCCTCTGGTTTCCAGACCCACAGACACTCTTCTTTCCCTTCTACTTACCTAAATCCTTACCTTGACTGAATAGGATTTACACAAAGGGGAAGCTATCTATTTGCATACAATCAAATAAATAATTCCACCGGAATCTATGTGATCCTAAAGCCTTGTTGCGGTCTCACAAGGCCAATCATCACTGTGACAAAAGAAGCGATCAAGGTGCCACCTCCCTGTCACACTGCTCCCAAGATCAGATTTTAAGCTCAGTCTTTCTGCAGTGAGCTATTCACTGCATTGCAGTGGCAACTTCCCACCACCACAAACACCATCCTACTGTGTATGCTGCTCTGCAAAAAAAGTGAAATATGAGAGAGTCCTCTCCTGCAGGGCTTGGCAATCTAAATAAATAAAACAAAATAAGAGATATGGCAAAGAAGTTTCATACAGTGGCTGAACCCACAAACATTTAGAGTAAGGAGTTAAAGCTTATCCTGTCCTGTTTTTCTTCAGTGGGAATTGGCACTGCTGTTCTGATGTGCTACACTGGCAAAACAACATGCTCAGTCATGCTAATCATGCCACTTTTGTTGTTAGAAAGGTAAGGCGAGGCTTCAGAGGGGGAAGGTGAGGACCTGAACCTATTTCCAAAAGGCAGTCCTACAGGGTCCCTCTGCAGTCATCCAGATCCTGTTCATCTTACCCCAAAAGATGCTGCCCCTGTGCAGAGCTGCACAGCCCTCTCCGTGGTCTTTGGAGGTGCCAGGAGATGAACTCAGCTCACACCTGTGGATCTTCACAAGATTTACAGAAAGACAAGTCTCACCCTGTGTGACTTGACAGCAGGTTTGTGGAAACATTGGGAATGAGTCTTCTCCCAGCTCTCACCACCTAGAAGGACACGTTCATTTCTCCAGAAGGAAATAAGTCTTTGTGGGTTATGTATAGGCTATGGCAAGACACAAAATACCCTGTTATATGGTGAAGTCAAATTAATCACACCAGTTATTGGAATGGCAGACACTGTTCAAAGAGTTTTGAAAGGCGAGAATTGGCTTTGTCTCATTCAAACTCTCTCCATAACGGGGGAAAAAAAAAATCCCGTTTGTCAGCTGCTTTCTTGATTTCGTTCAGTAAGAGTACACAGGGCTGGTTTTATTTTCACTTGGCAATTTCTGTGTTGCTATGACTTCACTAATCTCCAGCCCATAAATCATTTGAGTAAACAACACACCAACAAGCCCAAATCCAGAGGAAATTTCTCCAAGGCAAGTTTTTTTCATCTTTCTGTTTTAAAGGGAGAAGTCAGGAGATTCGTCCTACGTGGGATGTCACCGTGAGAAAAAAACTCCTGACATTGCTGAGGTTTAGCTTTAAAGCATATCATTAGGTGTAGGTATTAAAGTGAATAGAGAATAGCACAGTATGGTCAGCTGAATTTTTTTCTCTCTCTGAGTTCTGCTCCCTCTTGACCCTTACATGAGGATCCTTCTGTTGACTAGAGGGTCTCTGCTTCTCCTCCCACTTCAAAACCCTTCCTCCTAGCAACAGAAAAACTATCGATGTGTGGAGGCTTTCAAGGCAGCCCATAGCTGTGCTCCCTTGAATGTCAAAAGGGGTTGGTCTCACAGCTACAAATCAACTGTCATTTTACTTAATAATGTATTTCGTAGCAGTCTACATCTCGTCTGAGTTGTTTAGTTGCACATCTATCCTTTCAGTTTCCTCTATTACTGCAATCCAGCGCAAATAACTCTGGGACAGGGGAAATGCACATCAGCTTTATAACACAAAATATAATCCCACAGGGAAAAACACTTTATAGGAATCAGAGGCAGAAAAAACCAGCATGCAAAGATGCACTTACATGAACAGGTAGTCAGTTGGTCTGTCTCTGACGCCTTGTATCTTGCTATTAACACAGTGCAGAATGAGTTCAAAACACAAGGAAAACAACAAAAGACACAGAAAGTAATATTCTCACATCGCCCGCTTTGTGCAAACATTACTAGCCACACGATGTGAAAAACAAAACCAAAACATGTACCCACGGGTTTGTTCATGAGGGGGGCTACATAGCAACATAACTCTGGGACACAATCAGAATTTTAAAAATCTCTTTTGCAGGCTGTGAATGAAGATTTATGTGCCAGCCTTTGGGAACTCCTCACCTGGACAGACTAATCGTACCATAGACTGTCTAGAGAAGGGTGGCGTGGGTCCCTTGTAATCATCTTCTGTTGGATTAATTGTATAGTCCTTTATAATGAAAGTATTTTCTTAAAAGCTGACAGGCAAATTGAGAGGTGAATGATCTGATTTGTAGGGAATCCATGCCTAGGTTCGGGTGAGGTATATGGTGTGATGACTTCTTCCCTTGGCAATTAGTTTACCCATCTGTAGAATGGTGTTATTATTTTTCTCATAGACAGTAATGAAGAAGCCTAAGGAGTTCTTGACACACAGTACACTTCCCTTTTGCTGACAGAGATTAAATAAGTTTTAATTCTAGAGTAGGTACTTTGTCTTTTATTTCTATTCTCAGACCTTTCAGCAGAAAGATATCTTTGCATTATTGTTATGTCAGGATCAGTGTTTTCTTTCTGACCACCAGCTTTCCTAATCCTCTTCCATTAAAGGATCTGTCCTGAATTTTGCAGCATGTAATCCTTTTTCCTAGCTGTTTGCTGCCTCACTGATGCCACAGGAGACAGATGCCAAGACAATATTTGAGAGGTTTTGTTTTCTCCTCATCTGCTTGCATGTGTGGCTCAATATCCTCCATTCTCTGGCTCCAGGCTCACCACTCAAGAGCCGTAGAGGCTTTTTGGACTGTCAGTTTTTGAGAGAGTTTGCTCAGCATATCCTTGGGAGAGTCTTCACTCCAATAACAGTAGGAAATCCCCAGGACGGAGCAATTTAAAGGATGATAAGAGGGTGGAGATCTGCACCACAGAAGTCCTGGCACAGAATAAGAAGCCCCAAGACACAAACTTCGCTGTTCCTGTTAGGCATATTTCCCCTTTGCTTCCACTTTCCTTCTTTCACATGAGATGATCTGCCAGAAAATATTTCTTCAACTATCTTCAAATGTTCATCTTCTTTTTGACTACCCCAAGGGCAAACTCAGTCCCTGTTTTATTATCGCCTTTTTTTCTGCCACGGAGCCAGCATAGCACAATCTCCAAATAAGAGCACTGCTATTTCATCCAAAGTTGTCAAAGGTCTTTACAAAGGTGAGCAGGCAACGAGGGTCCCATTGGCCCAGTGACCTGCCTGAGGCCACACAACGGGACATAGCAGAGCTCACACTCAATTTGTCACACCTCTTCTCTGTTCCATCAGGAAACGCCATTAAATCTGTAAATTAAGCAAGCACAAACAGGATAGCTAAGTAGGAAGGAGGACCCTCCCTGGGCAGACCACTTCAGAAAGTCCCCTAGAAAAAAACCCAATGGTTCTTCAGGAAGAAAGTTCTCTCTAACAAAGGTGAAACTGTCCAGAATGAGCTGCCCATTCTGATTTTTAGAAAAAGATTACATTGACTTTTTCTCCCTTCACGCCATCATCCTCTTTTTTTGAAGACACCTCAGTAGGATCACCTGATTTCTAGAAAAGGAGTCTTTATTTGTGGGTGCCTTCTGTAGCTGCACCACTAAAGCAGAAGGAGAAATTAAGTTATCAATGAAAACATCAAGTGTTATAATTTTTTCTGATGTTCTCTCCCCTTACCTTTGAGAAGTTTTGCTGTTTACTCCTAGTCCTCTCTTCATCTGCTTCCCTCAATCCTCTGTACCCCTCCCATCAAAAAGCACACAATAAAAAACAGCTTAAACCCAAATTAAAATTATTGAGTACCAGAAAGGCCAGACAGGTAAAATCATTTATTTTTTTTAATGTGATACGTGATTCTTCTTCCCAAAAGTTTTCTACTAGATGGAATTTTATTTCACTGAACAAGAACTGTTAATAAAACATACATCGATCTGTTGGAGCAACATATTTTAAAATTTGGGGGGTTGTATCTCAAAAAAAAAAACCAAAACCAACCAGAAACCCACAAAAAAAACCCCCCAAAAATAAATGAAGATATTCCTTTTCAATATTACTTCCCATGCAGAAGTAATTATAAATTAATATTTGTTTAAAGACAATTTTGGAACAAGTTTGCAAAATTTCAAAAACATTTGTAGTTAAAATTCTTAATTAAAAAGACATCCTTTTGGTCAGTTAGTCAATTAGCATGACTGATGACAGTGTGTATAAGTGAAAAGGGATAGTATATATGTGTGCAACTGAGTCTTAAACATATAGCTGCTCACCATTTACATTGCCATTTGTAGTCAATTTGTGTTCATCTTTTATCTACGGCTGCTTGGCGTGTGCAAGGATTTAGTGCAAACATTCCCAAGAAGAAGACACTTGGTTGGAGTAGCTCGTGCACCGGGACCCAGAGCCTACCACTACTGACTGGCTTGCAGCTACTACCAACTGCAGTTGGTCCTAAAATGATGAGTACCTACCTTGCAACTAGTGGAGCCACCCAGAATAATGAGGTGTAGAGGGATGGTGGAAGTCGTGCCACAGCCATGGCCACCGCAGCGGCAGCCACCACCTCCACCGGTCGCTGGGGCCAAGATCTCCACCTGGGCTTGGGGGCAAGGATGGACATCCAGGCAGCCAGAGTGGGTAGAGGGGGGCAAAGGAAAGCTGGAGCCTCATCCCAGCACCCAGGAGCAGGTCCCAGGGCAGTGAGGGGGAGGGACAACGGAGACGGAAAAAGAAAGTGTTGCATTGGACAATTAATTACCAGTTTTTAAAGTAAACTGAATGTCATATAATTACCAGCTAATTTAGATATTTGTGTAGTTGATTGAAAATATGCAAAGAAAGCAGCATTATTTAAAATTATTTTTAAATGTTTGGAATTTATTAGAGTTGACTACGGAAAAGAGATAATTAAGAATTCTAAATATAAATAATGTGCTGAGTTATAAAAAGCACTGCTTAGGTTAGGGGTTTTCCAGCAGTTAGCAAGATGGTTGACACTGTAATGACAACTTTACATTTAAAGATGTTTGCAGTTCACATAAATATGTATTGAAAAATAATTTCACAGTGGGTGCATAAAGAATATACCTCCGTCTTCATTTCAGAACCCTTAGATGTGAGCAAGGATAGGGGAAAGACAAGGCTATAGTAGAAAAGAAAGTCGAGACTGCTGCATGGCATGGATTTCCTTTGTCTGGCATGTGCAGAATCCCTGCTTGAGCAGGCAAGGTGAGATGTTAATTTCTGGATGTGTTAAATGTTGGTTTTTCAAAGAACAGTTATGTACAAACAGTGCAAAGAAAGGACAGAAGAGTTTAAAAAACGAAGGAACAGATAAACACCCCCCCACACACACACACAATTTTTAGATTTACAAAAATAAAATCGAAGGACTGGGTGGCAGACTTTTCACTTTCATTCTCTTCAGAGAATCTAGCTCATGCTTTTTGACTGCTCGAGGTTTACAGCCCTAGAGGCAGGAACACATCCTTTAGCAAGAGGGGATCCAATTTAACAGTAAGTCCAAGCAAGATGGCAAAAGTCATCTGGGGAAGAGGTGAGGTTTCTCTGGTTCTGCATATGCTCTGTTCCCACCACCATAAGAAATGTTTGGTTTTCAGACCCTTTGCCAAATTTACCTGTGCATTCAAGTCCCAGTGTGCCCAAAGCAGAAAGCCAAAACACCGGGACGTGG
>VZTO01023620.1:1641-17609 GCA_013400615.1 Syrrhaptes paradoxus | reverse complement strand
AAAAAAAAAAAAAAAAACAACAGAAACCCACAAAAAAAAACCCCAAAAATAAATGAAGATATTCCTTTTCAATATTACTTCCCATGCAGAAGTAATTATAAATTAATATTTGTTTAAAGACAATTTTGGAACAAGTTTGCAAAATTTCAAAAACATTTGTAGCTAAAATTCTTAATTAAAAAGACATCCTTTTGGTCAGTTAGTCAATTAGCATGACTGATGACAGTGTGTATAAGTGAAAAGGGCTAGTATATATGTGTGCAACTGAGTCTTAAACATATAGCTGCTCACCATTTACATTGCCATTTGTAGTCTGTCTGTGTTCATCTTTTATCTACAGCTGCTTGGAGTGTGCAAGGATTTAGTGCAAACGTTCCCAAGAAGAAGACACCTGGTTGGAGTAGCTTGTGCACCGAGACCCAGAGCCTACCAGTACTGACTGGCTTGCAGCTACTACCAACTGCAGTTGGTCCTAAAATGATGAGTACCTACCTTGCAACTAGTGGAGCCACCCAGAATAATGAGGTGTAGAGGGATGGTGGAAGTCGTGCCACAGCCATGGCCACCGCAGCGGCAGCCACCACCTCCACCGGTCGCTGGGGCCAAGATCTCCACCTGGGCTTGGGGGCAAGGATGGACATCCAGGCAGCCAGAGTGGGTAGAGGGGGGCAAAGGAAAGCTGGAGCCTCATCCCAGCACCCAGGAGCAGGTCCCAGGGCAGTGAGGGGGAGGGACAACGGAGACGGAAAAAGAAAGTGTTGCATTGGACAATTAATTACCAGTTTTTAAAGTAAACTGAATGTCATATAATTACCAGCTAATTTAGATATTTGTGTAGTTGATTGAAAATATGCAAAGAAAGCAGCATTATTTAAAATTATTTTAAAATGTTTGGAATTTATTAGACTACGGAAAAGAGATAATTAAGAATTCTAAATATAAATAATGTGCTGAGTTATAAAAAGCACTGCTTAGGTTAGGGGTTTTCCAGCAGTTAGCAAGATGGTTGACACTGTAATGACAACTTTACATTTAAAGATGTTTGCAGTTCACATAAATATGTATTGAAAAATAATTTCACAGTGGGTGCATAAAGAATATACCTCCGTCTTCATTTTAAAACCCTTAGATGTGAGCAAGGATAGGGGAAAGACAAGGCTATAGTAGAAAAGAAAGTCGAGACTGCTGCATGGCATGGATTTCCTTTGTCTGGCATGTGCAGAATCCCTGCTTGAGCAGGCAAGGTGAGATGTTAATTTCTGGATGTGTTAAATGTTGGTTTTTCAAAGAACAGTTATGTACAAACAGTGCAAAGAAAGGACAGAAGAGTTTAAAAAACGAAGGAACAGATAAACCCCCCCACACACACACAATTTTTAGATTTACAAAAATAAAATCGAAGGACTGGGTGGCAGACTTTTCACTTTCATTCTCTTCAGAGAATCTAGCTCATGCTTTTTGACTGCTCGAGGTTTACAGCCCTAGAGGCAGGAACACATCCTTTAGCAAGAGGGGATCCAATTTAACAGTAAGTCCAAGCAAGATGGCAAAAGTCATCTGGGGAAGAGGTGAGGTTTCTCTGGTTCTGCATATGCTCTGTTCCCACCACCATAAGAAATGTTTGGTTTTCAGACCCTTTGCCAAATTTACCTGTGCATTCAAGTCCCAGTGTGCCCAAAGCAGAAAGCCAAAACACCGGGACGTGGTGGTGGTGCTTTGGGAAGGGCCAGCTCATGCTGCAGGGCATTAACACCAGTCCCAAGGGATCTAAAGCAGTTTAGCTGCAAAATGCCCTTGCGGAGGTGGTGCCGGAATGGGCTGCAGGGAGCCCATGAAGAGTGGGTGCTGGGGTCACTCACACCCAGGGAATCCGCCCGAGGAGTGGTCCAAGAGCCTGTTAAACATTCAGAGGGGAGAGCTGCCCAGATGGCACCACAGGCTGTGTCAAACCATTGGACCAGCCAGGCACCAGACATTGTGGATCTTCTGGAAGGCTGTGGAGCTCAGTGAAAGGACTGCTATGGATTTAAACTTCTTTAGGCTGGGATTCCATGTCAGCTGCTGGCAAAACAAACACTTAAAAAACATTCTTTAAAATGCCCAAAGAATTACAAGCATGACAATTGTATGGAAAGACCAAACTCCTCTGGCTAGGAGCCTGAGATTTAGTATAAAGAGGCTTAGGCACTCACTGGTTTCCAGTAGGTTATAGTCGCCTGCATCTCTGTGCCACCTTTTAAACTAGCACTTAAGATCTAAAGCTATCAAAACGTAGAGTTTGCCATCAGGCACAGTGAGATGTAATACTTCACCTGTCAGGAGGACTACACTTGACAGATTTCCCCTGCACTGTGCTGTTTGGTCTTTGTGCTCATTGGCACTCAGGAAAAGTAAATTCAGACTGTGCAAGGGAAAGCAAAGTGCAGATGGCGAGCTAGAGCCTGTAGAAGGAAATGTCTTCTTCTCAGAAGGAAAAATGCTAGTATTGCAAATAACATTTCTGCAAATCAGGTCAGGTAAGTAAAAGAAAAATTTTCTTTCTGGGCAGACCAGGACTGGGGTTTTTTGGGTGATTTTTTGTTTTGGTTTTAAGATCCTTACTGGATCCTTGCTGTTACCTGACTGGCTGCCGCACCTGGAGAGACTCCCTCACATTTAAGATCACCACTTAGCCTCCTGGAGAGCAAGAGCAGTCAGGGCGAGACTTGTGTAACCTCAACAAACTGAAATCAATCCCTCCTGTAATGGCTTTCCCAGCTCTTTGCTTTTGTTTTTCTCCAAGTCAAGGAGCATGTCTGAAACCAACAGAAGAGGGTATGATATACAGTTCCGCTCCATAGGCGTTTGTTATACTTTTAAAGCTAGAATTTACAGTTGCTTTTTGAAAGTTAGATGTCCTGTTCTTCAGTGCTTTAAATATGAATCTGAGGCTGTAACTTTGCATAGGCTTTAGATGAACATTGGAGTCCTTGAAGCTCTGTGTTCAGTTTGAATCAACACGCTCTAAAGTAATGAGAACAGAAAGTTCTTTAAGCTGATGTTTTCCACAGACATCTGAGATTTAAATACTACTGCAAGCCATTTATTGCATAGACCTTCATCGATTATAGCAGCATTCAGTGCCTGCCATCTGCTCCCAAGCACTGTCACTCCACTCCCTGCTGTAGGGTATCTTGACTTAGTGTGGGCATAATGGCAGAAGAACGTCTGACCCTCAAAATGAGTTGAATATTGCCGGTGTTTATTGCCAAGCTATGCAAATGCACCACCACCACGACCCTCTCCCCAACCCCAGATCCAAAAAAAAAAATAATTTGCTGAGGTGTGAGCAAATGCAGAGCTGAGGCTGGAGAGTTCATTGCCACCCTCCTGCTCAAGACGTTGTTTTCCCCTCATTGCAAACAGGCTCATTGCAAATGTGGAGACCATGCTTACCTGTCTCTGTGTAGTAGGATACTCACAAGATGAAAACACACCCCTGAAAAATTACTACTACTAATGGAGGATAATAATGTGGAAGGAAGGAAGATAAAACTCCTAGATATATGTTGCCTGGTTTTAGGGCTTTCATGGGAAAGAAAAAACCTCCTGAGGGGTTAATGACATTCCCCCTGTTCTCCAGTTGCAGACTCATTCTTAGCTGGGGTCCTGGCATTCAGCAGAGAAAATCCTTTTTCCAGAGAAAGTCTCTCCCGCTAGAATCTAATAAGATTCTGGTTTTGGGAATAAAACACAGAGATCTGGGGGGTGGCCACAGACCTCAAAGCACCAGCTCTGAGCTTGCTCCTCAGCCACCCAGGGGAGCGGCAAGCAGTGCTGAAGCACTCAAAGAGCTGGGGTGGGAGGACAGCACAGCAAACAGCTGCCAGCCCTGACCAGGGCCTCCTTTCACCCGGTCAGGTCCCCCAGGACCCCCAAGCAGCTCAAGGGCCCTGCTAACCCATGCACCATTCCATCAGCAGAAGACCACTGCCCCACTTTGCTCTTCGGGAGCAGACTGCGGGGCGGGATTTCTCTGGGCGCAGAGCGCTGCAGCTGCTGGCACGCTGTGCTTGGTGGCCATCATCACTCAGGGGAGGAGATGGGACCTGAAAACACAAATCTCAAATTTCATGGGTTTTTTCCCACAAGAGCAAGGAAGAGTGTCTGCACCAAAGGGAAAGCAAATGGGCACTGGCAGGACCCCGCCACCCACACGGCTCCATACCCACACTTGCTTGAGTGCCTTGCTTTCCCAGGTCGTCGGCTGGTGTTTTTGCAGGAATTCCTACAGCAAGCGGGGTCTGAGCATGGGCAAATTTTCTGTACTACTCTGGCTTTGCTTTCCATCCTGATCTCAGCTATGGCATTACCTGTTTCCTCTCCTACATCTGATCAGACTAAAAATAACCCATAAAAAATCCTGACGACTCCAATCGGAAACAAAACAAATTATTGTACCTCTTTGGAGCAGCTGATCCCCTCCACCTGTGAACCCCAACGACAGGAGAAGCATAATTCACCAGAATGAAACAAAAACCTTGGGAAGTGAGAGGGGAGCTGCCGTGAAACAGAGCCACCGAGGAAAGGATGTGACAGCAGGTCACACAGATATATCTGCACCTTGGCTAGGGTCTGGGGTAGCTGAATTTTGAAATTATGTCTGTTCTAAACCTGCCCAGCTCCATCCTAGGTAGGTTTCAGACATATGCCTCTGGCTAATAAGGGGGGAAGCCACAAGCAAGATAGAGTCAACCTCTTGGAAGAAGCTTCCCTCTTCTGTGGTTGTTTCTGTCAAAGGGAATGATTAAGCTGACTATAAATGATATTAACGTTGTCCTTAAAAAGTCATAAGGAAATCTGCTGTGAGACAGGCTGGTGTTCCCCTGGAATTCAGAAATGTGCCTTTCTGTTTGCCAGACAGCTATTTGCCACAGACAAACAGGGAGCAAAAGGTGTGAGATGGCGACTGGAAGAGCAGGAGAGCTGGGGAGCGCTACCGGAGTGGCACAGCCAGGCTTCTCCTGCGGCTCCGGTGTTGGGGTGCACCAGGCAGCAGTGTGCGACCCCTTGGATTTGTCATTGTTATGGAGCTGTTGAGGTTCGGGAGAGTCACAACAAAATTATTCCATTTAGAAACGATTTTGTTCCCATATCGTATTAGCTGTATGTCCCTTCTGCCATTGCCATTTACAAGGATATTGACATATAAACCAATGTTTGCTTTGTTGAGCTCATTTTTTCTTCCTGCCTATCTCCCCTCTGAAATCATGAGGTGAACTATTTGCAGAAACAATATATTTGATAAATATACTCCTTTTTCCTTTTCACAAATTATCTGGGAACAGACATTGATTTTTTATTACTTTGTTCATTAACTAAAGTGTTTGTCAAATTGTTTACAATAATTTTCCAAACTATGCATTGGTACCAAGCAGCCTGTCACAGCTATCATTAACAATTTGACTTAGTGATTTACTTTCTGGAGCCCAATCTTGAATAATTCTTCATGTCATTTCCAAATCCCAAAGACATTGTTAATTTGCTTTGCAGGAGCATCTTCTATTCCCTGCCATGCATCAGGATGACACTGTGCTAGGTGCTGCATAAACACAGATGAGAAAAAATTCAGTCTAAGTCTAGAAACAGCTGGATGTCATAAGAAAAGCCTGAGCACAGAAAAAGGTGAGTATGATGGACAGTGGTCTAGCATGCCAGCAATCAAAGAGTTGTCAATTATTTTGCAGGCATCATAGCAAAGAAGAGTCTCTCTAAGCAGAGACTGGAAAAACAATGAGTTTACATAAATACCCAAATCATTTTGGTTTATTCCTTGATCTGATAGTAATGGTCCCCTATATTATTTAATATTGCTTGAGCTCTTCCCAGACATTTCAAGCGAGCTGCATGAACAACTCTGCTATCAGAGCATCTACAAAAACAATGTTTGTACAGATATTTGTGATCTCCATTACATTTGTAATTACATTTTCAGAGAGTAAAAAAGATCACAAACACAATCAGAGCAAACATAAGGAAATGTACTTTCTCAGCCTTTATTTTAAAAGACAATTTTGTAAGTTCAATCAGGAAACATTCTCATTTTAACTGTAGCCTTCCCGCCTGAAAAGGAAAGACTCTGCACAAAGTGACAGTGAAAAGACACCACATTTGAAGAATTTTGCCCATAATTTTCCACAAGGAGCTCACAGGTCTCTAAAACTAATAATCACCATTTCAATATATAAAATAAAGCTTCAGCAGAATCAGGCCAGGGCATATCATAGGTGACTGCTGGGATTATATAATGTGAAAATTCTCGTTGATTTTTATAAAGTGTTGGATCCCAGAGATTTTAAAATTAGGCACTGAGGCTGACCCAGTTTGGGTGGAAAAAGTTACAGAATCCCAGGGAAGAGCACAGCCCAGGGAGAAGCCTCAGGAGGTACAGTTATTTTTAACCTTTCAGACCTGCACGACAAAGAATGAATTCTGAAAACTCTGGGTAGAAAAGAGGTAAGTAGTTTCAAAATTTTAGAATCCTCTACCCCCTCCCCTAGATCTTGACCCTGGTAGAAAACTTGTACAGCAAACTTTTTTTTTCCAGATTAAGGAAAAAATTTGGAGTAGACTGGAGCTGCCATTTCACTCTTCCCTCCACAAGTGTGCAAGACAAAAGTAAAACAAGTTCCAGGATACAATTCACCTGAAGAATAGAATATGCGAGGCTAGAATAGCAAGACAGAAAGGGTTTTCATTTTAGCTGTAATCAAGAAAGTTAAATTTGTAACCAAACGTGGCATAGACAAACTGTTGAAATAAAAGATGCACTTACCCTCAGAATGAATGTTCGAAAACTGCTGAAAGAAATGCTGAAGTTTTCCAGTGATTAGGTGTGCCTTATTAAATGATTCAAACTAAATTTGATCCGGACAAGTTCTACTGAAATTGTAATTCAATATTATTTCAACCTATTGCGGGTTTCAGCCTTTCTTATAAACGGGATGGGACCATTAGCTGAACAGATTTCATTATATGTGCTGGACAGCATTTCAGATACATTTTTTTTTATTTGTAGTGGAGTAATATTAAACAGGCATTTGTTTTTCAAATCAGGTGGGGATGAGATGCTTGAATTGGTACTTGAATTTATCATAACCAATGCATTTATTTTTAGCTGTATTATTATTTATATTGTATAAAAGGGCTAGACTAGAGCTTTAACAC
This sequence comes from Syrrhaptes paradoxus, assembly GCA_013400615.1. Classification (NCBI taxonomy): domain Eukaryota; kingdom Metazoa; phylum Chordata; class Aves; order Pterocliformes; family Pteroclidae; genus Syrrhaptes; species Syrrhaptes paradoxus. The sequence continues at coordinate 10,403 of VZTO01023620.1, read as the reverse complement.
ACTCCCTTTCCCTGATCCCTAAGGAGGGAAAGGTAGGGAAATGCAGCCATAGAAGAGGCAGAACAAGGCTGGATACCTTGGGTCTCATTTCCAAAGACCCCTCTAAAACCCTGGGCACAAATAGGACAGGGAGCTGTCAGGGAGGCAGGGGCGTCCAAGTTGACGTGTGACTTGTTGGTCCAGGACTTCTGTGGCATCTCACACAAGCATTTTAAAGCTGCCTTTTATTTGCCTGTGTGAAATTTCATAGCATGAGCTCACAAAACTGGTGGCATGGCCAGCGAGAGATGGGAGAACACCGGGAAGCAGAGCTCACCCCTTCCTCATGCTCTCCAGTCCTGCCCCACGCTGGGATCCTCGCTGAGCAACCCCAGCCTGCCCCAGCAACCCCAGCAACCCCAACCTGCCCCAGCAACCCCAGCCTGCCCCAGCAACCCCAGCCTGCCCCAGCAACCCCAGCCTGCCCCAGCAACCCCAGCCTGCAGAGCCCTGTGCAGGCAGGGCAGGCGGCCGTCTCCCTGCAAACGCTGCCGGCACAAACCACAAGGTTACAGCCCCAGCTGTCCGCTGCTGGCACTCGGCATGCAGCAGCAGCTCCGCAATGGGTAGCTGTGGGCAATGGTGTCTGGGTGAGCTCCCGCTGCTCCTGTCTCTTATTCTCGCTGTTCGCTGTGCCCATCAGGTGTCCCAGGACCACACTGCTTAGGTCTGAGCTGGGAATGGCTCAGGGTTGGGTTTTTATTTAGATGTTTCCTTATTTTTCTGCTCAAGCCAGATCAAATTTCTGATCGTGTCCAACTCTTGGCAAAAATGCGAAAGCAATGCACTGCGGTACTGGCAGAAGGTGGCAATGCCTTAAACTGGTATTGCCAATGAGGACACGGGCAATTTCTCAGATGGAAATCACTGGCCTCACAGCCATATTTTGTTAACAGAGCTGAACATTTCTCATTCATTGCAAGCTGGCTTTGTTTGAGTCCTTCTTCCTATTTTTCGTGGAAGAAAAATAATTCTAAGTCAGTGCCTTAGAAATTAAGATTTTTTTTTACATAATCTTCCCTAGCTCTTACAAACTTTTCCTTTTTTATCCACAAATTTTAGTGTTGCTGCCTTCACCCAGAAGTCAGAAGTACAATCCTGTCCTGTTGATCCTCAGTCATCTGCTGTCAGAGAGACAATACAAAGCACATGACAGCAGAAAGGAGCTCAGACAAACTTAATTTTAAGGCAAGAAAGAGTCAGATTTCATTCATCTACAATTTGACAATCAGATGCTGCAACTAAATGGAGAAAAGGCATTTATAACCTATTAAAAACCCAAGGATGATTTTAGTCTTTTTTTTTTTTCTTGTTGGAGAAATCAGTCTTTCAGAATAGCCTGGGAGTTGCGAATAAAGAAGAACTTTGCTGTGTTTATTTAGAGAACCTAACCCCTTGGAGCCATCGTTTTCACTAATGCATTTTACATTAGCGGGCTGCATCAGGAAATCCTGACTTTTGGTGCCAGGGGGGTAATTAATATCAGATCATGTTTGCAAAATGGTTGTGTTTATGTGGGAATGAGGACTGAGCTCTAACGGGCAGGATTCGAAGCACTGAACTTTGCTACGGAGCTTCAACAACTTTCTAGAGAGTGGGATGTTGAAATTAAAGTACTAGGTCTTGATGGCTCGGTAGAGCTACTGCTGCTGAAGAGAGCTGCAGTCTTTAGGGTTCTGTTCATAAACCTTTAAGGAGTCTGAAGTGTTTTTCTTAAAAATGTGAGGGGATTGTAGATAACATAGAAATGGCTGGTTTTCTCCTATGGTCTCAGATGTTCCAGGAAGTGCCAAAATATCACGCCCTCCTTTCCCCCACCCCTACACACACCACTCCCTAGTCTCTGTGCTTACTAGCTAGGCAATACCCACAGACGGTGCAAAAATATTTTTTCAGCGTGCCTCAGTACTTGTTTTTTGTGTATGCACCAGCTAGCACAGTCTAAAGCAGTAGGTGCAGGTCAGTTACATCATTGTGGAAAAACTGTTCCTGCTGAGCAATGTGTCTTGCAGGGACCGTGTTTTGCCACCCCAGTGCTCCCCACCTTAGGAAATGCAGTTTCCCCTGTGCTTGGCACCCAGCTGCTCAGCTGACCTGCTTCTTCCTCCAGAGAAAGAGGAAGAACACCTTCTCTTCCTCCCTGCTCAAGCAAGGGTGCCTGGGGAATGGGAACTCCTTTTGTGGTGGTGATACAGCCCCCTTCCCTAGCACAGCACTGTCTGCAGCTCCAGCCAGGACATCTCTAGCTCAGCTGAAGATGGTGGGAGGATATCCTGAGCATCATTAGGTTCTCAGTATCAAAAAGAGAAAAAGCACCACCATCGTCTATGGGTTGAAGAACAGCCTATTGAGTAGAGAATTGGGATTTTCACCTTCCCAAAAGCCACAGCTTCTCAGTACCATTTGGGAAACTTGTGCTGATGCTTAATAAGGTTGAAAACCACCCAGGAGTACAGAACCCTCTGAATCATAACATGAATTTGTGCAGGCAAAGTTTAAAATTAAAGGATGCTTTTTTAAATTAAAAAATAGTAACATTACAAGTAAGCAGCAGCAGCAGCAACTGATGTTCAAAATTAGAGTTTTACCCACTGGTTTCCCAGCATCCATTTCCATGGGAAGTGGCAGCTGGCAGGTTCTCTGCAACACCATTTATTTACTCCCTCCCTGTCAGATCCTTTGCTGGAAGTTCCTGGCTCCCTCAGGGGTGGTGGGGGTTAAAAGTAAAGGTGTAATCTATGCTAGAGCTAATATATGTTTTGTACTATAATGAGCCAATATATTATTATGGATGTTGTGGTCAGCTCACTGTGTTTGATAAATACAATCAATACATGTATTCCCCTCTGAGATCCACCCACCATCATCTTTCCATACTCACCTCTTGCCAGTGGTCATCTGGGGATAATTATCCCCACCAAGAGTCTACCTCTAATGTGCCCACTGCCATAAATTGGTCTGATATGGGTAGATAACAAATCTAGACTGTATCATTATTATTGCTGTTATTTTACTAGTTCCTTGATCCAAAAATAGGGGTAGCAATCCAATCGTTTGTTGTAAGTGTAGTAAAGTTAGACAGACGTACATAACAAACGGTTCATCCTCAGGTATGTGTGTTATTACTCCTACTGAAGTCTAGGAATAACATCCTAAGCTTGAATGCTCATCAGCAACACTGTCTACAGCCTTCATTCTCTGTGAAGTAATGGATGACCTCTTCCTTTTCTAGCAGTATCTCTGAATAGTTACATTTCATTTTGTGGCTTGCCTTGATTTTATTTCAACGTGTTCTACTATTCTTTTAAGCTTAATGCTAACAATGAGAGCTTTCTGTGCACTTCCTCTTTTGTTTGAAGGCACTGAAGAGCTCTTGATCCTCCACATTGGGATAATATGTACTTCTACCCATAGTATAATTTCTTTTAAGGACCTGCCAGCTCTCTTGAACTGCTTTTTCTTCAGACTTTTTTTCCCCATGACATGTTTCCTCTTCATTCTCTGAGATTACAGACACCTTCCTTGTGGTTGCTGGGCTGCCTGAGGAAAAGTGAACTCCTTAACAAATTTCAATTATATTTGACAAACTTCACTCAACTCTGAGAAAGATGTTTCAAGACATTTCATTCTTACAAGGGTCACAAAATAACCCAACTGGGAAAGAAAAGAGACAAATACCTCAGTTCAGCAAAGGCTGTTGTTAGAGCTCAACTCATTAGGCATCAGAGAATCCAGCCATAAAATTATTCTTGATACTACGACACAAAAAGGGGCAACATTGGTTCTGCTGTTCAAAACCTTATTTGCTCCTCTCCTTCCCTCCTTTCCTGACAGTTAACTTACCACCTCATTATCTCATACTCAAACTGCCTTTAAGCCTTGCACCGAGAGTTGGTTCCTCTTCACTGTTGAGGACGAACACAGAAGACCTCTTCCATTTCTCTGCTTTCCCCATGCCTGCTGCATCAAAACTCTCCTTGGAACCTGCATCCCCTTCCCAGCACGCATTTGCACAGTTACCATGCCCCGTTACCATCAACTCCTGCATTTCCGATGACTGCTTGGTCAGTCGCAGAACAGCCCAGCATACCTCAGGCAGACCTGATTTAAAGTCTGTAGTAAACTCTCACCGCAATGACAGCACTCGCTCTCTTTCCATTTGTTATTGCCACAGATTCTCAACTGGTCAATCTTCCATACCTCCGAGAAGACATACTGCCCTATTCATCTTCTCTCTTCAATCTGTTGTCCTTCCTGAAAAAAGTTCTGCATATGTTAATGTTCAAGCCCTGTAAATAAATAAATGGAACCAGATTTCTGTTTTGCTAATGCAGTCATAATTTTGATCATACACTTAAGAATCTTTCTGTATATTCCTATACTTACTGCAGTTTAAGCATTTCAGTTCACTATCCTCATTCCTGTTCCTCCTCTGATCCTATAAATTAACACTTCCTTGTATATAATCTTTGGTTTCTGACACGTTTCTGTTTCTAGGCACTGACATCTTTGACTGCGAGGGACTGACAGTGCCTAGGACTTGCGGTACTGTGTCCAGCCTTGTCCCACCCCCAGCAAAGAAACTCATGAAGTGGAACAAATTCAGTGGAGGGCCACTAGCATGGAGCATTTGCCCTTGGAGAAGAGGTTGTGGGCACAGGACTTGTTCAGCTGAGACGAGATGGTTTTGGAGGAGACCAAGCCTCCAAGCACCTAAAAGGAGGTAGGTTAGCAACAGACCAAGCCCCGTACTTCATGGCCATGCATGGTTGCAGGACAAGAGACAACAGGCGTGAGATGAAGCAAAAGAGGTTCAGACTTACTAAAAGAAGAAACTTTTTCACACAAAGTCAGCCAAGGGAACACGGTGTCCAGAGAGGTTATGCAGTCTCCATCCTTGGGTGTTTTCAAGACCTGAATGGATGAAGACCTAAGCAACCTGATTTGATTTCATAATTGACCCCCCTTTGAGTAGCAGGTTGGACTAGAGACCTCCTTAGGTCCCTTCCAATTTGTATTAGTTTGTGATCTTTTTGCCTTCTGAGAACGCCATCAGCCATCAAAGTCATTGCAAACCACCGAGTTCTCCCCCCTGTGTTGGCACTGCTGCTGCAGACCCCCCCGTGTCCTTGCCAGTCTCCTGGGTTACATTAAGGAAGCCCTTATGTTTGTGGGTGTTTCTAAATCTCACCATCTCTCCTCCTCCTAGGTTTCTACACCCACCTTTAACTCAAACATGAATTTTCTGCTTTCAAAGGCTACACAGCTCTCAGATTCAGCAGTGTACAGTATGGTGGATAAATGGACACTTTACACTCTCATGACCCTATGTCACTGACTGTTGGCATCACTGCCCAGAGTGCACTTAAGGATCCACTCTCCCTAGATACTATCTGGAGGAAAAGGAGTACCAGTCTCTCCTGCTCTCAAGATCTAACATGTGCAGAAGATGGCGGGGGAAAGGGGTGTCCCAGGCTGGGCCAGTGATACCAGTCAGCACATCCGTGGAAATCCACGAAGCCTTACATAAAAGGACTAGAAACTTCTTGATGATGTCGTCACAGGTGCCCACAGTGCTACAAACTGAGGACTCAATGCTAGGTAAGGTTCCACGTGACCTTATGGATTTTGCTAGAACGCAGATTTTGTTGTCCACCTTCCTTGTAGTAGACTTTCCCCCTCCAAAGTCATCGGCCACTAAGCAACAGCCGCAAGCTGAAACAGCAACAAAGGAAAGAGTTTCTCAATATTCACCTAAAGTCTCTGTGCTACTGATGGCATAACATGGGGTAGCCTACAAGTTACTGAGCCATTGGACCAAACACACATCAGCCAGCATGACACTCTGCAACATCCTCCCAAAACAAGTCTCAGTGGAAACATAAGCAGCTCAACGAAAGATGCTTTGGCCCACTAACTCACTCCAAAAAACTGGTACAAATTGGTCGTGCAGACATACTGCCAAGTGTTTGTTCAAATGGTGACCAGCTGTCAGTGGTCACTTAAATAATCCTAATAGGGCAGAGTACCAAGAAAACTGAAGTCAGCAGGTCACCACTGTCATGGTTGGCCCACAGACCTCAGGTCTACCACATTTTAAACTCACATTAATTCACCTCAGGTCACATTAATTCACCTCCATGTTCCTTGCTCCTTCCTCAGCAGAGTGGGTCTCACATAAGACTCCTGTTTTTCTGCCTTCTTTCTTTGCTGCCAGAGAGCTGGAAAATGTGAAGCAACGTGAAACTGAAGGGCAAATAATACAGGCCATACAGAACTAAGCTTCGGAGGTAGTACAAGTATCAGTGCTGTCTTTATAGCGAGAGCACAGCAACAGTCGTAACAAGCACCGAAGAATACCGTGCTCCATTACACCTGTTAGCTCCAGCTCCTTGTAGTGGTTATGGATATCCTAGTACCCACCAAGCAATTGATTTAGGGTTCTAAAATCAATCACTTGCCATCAGCCAAAAACTTTGGGCGACACAACAGAAACCTTCACACCTGCCTCAGTTTTACTATCTTCTTACCTTTCTGAGCCTACCTGGATATGAAGCAGGTGATAAATCTGAAACCAGTGTCAAGCTAGCAAATACCTTGTTATACGCAGGTGGGGAGGCTCTCTGGGCTTAAGAAATTAAAAACTCTGGCACTTATAAGCAGAACTCTTTTTTTTCCAACAGTACATTTCTAAATAAGATATTCCATGATAGAAGGCAAACATTTTATCCAAGCTGCAAAAAGCCTTGAGAGCAAACAGACAGATGTAGTTATCTAGGTCCTCAAATAAGAAGAGCTAGCTCTGAAATTATCTTTATCATTGCTGGGGGAAAAAAAAAGACAGAGAGACATACCAATCATTAACCTTTGAGAATGACACCATATCAACCTGGCAAAAAACCATCTTTGCAAGTAAGGCCATAATCAGCATTTAGATAGAAATGCTAAGAACTGTAGCAACTTGTTTATATTGTAGCCCTGTGGAGGGAAGTCTAAAGGCTCTGGGCTGCGAAAAGCTATGACATGAAAAATGTAAAGGCGGCAACTTAATGAGAGAGACTAACAATTCCTCATGTGATTTGAAGTTTGATAAAGGCCAGTCAGGAGGTACAACTGATGTAACTTAATTTCATAAAAACCAAAATGCATTTTTCTACCAAGCCTGACCTAGCAAATGGCATTTTTCTACAAGAGTATCCGTAATGGACCTGTGTCAAGATGCCAGCACACTTCTGGCACCACCAACTGCAGTAGGTGATTAGAATTTATGCTGTGTAAAATTAACTTTTAGATTAAATGAAAATTATGAACCAAAATGCAAAAGCATTTATATGGCAATTCACCGACACCATTTGTTTAAAAAGCGTCAAGGCAAGTGAATGCAACACAGACTGATAGCTCCAGCTATTCCAGCAGCTTCCTCTCCAGCCCCACAGCTCTTCCCCCCCAGAAACCTCAGGTGCACCTATGTGCAGCCACTGACATACTGAATTACCTTCAGTTCTTAAGACCAAGTGAAGAATAGTAAAGGAAAATTACAAAATATTCTCTATAGAAAAGTGAAAAAACTCCTCTTGTAAAATCATCAGGTCTCAGGTATAGGAAAACACACATTCTGCTAGATTAGTCAAGAATTTTTCTTGAAAAACTGTGTCATGGGAAGTTTATTAGAATTGAGTAAAAGCATCCAGCATCTTATTTTGGTGATATATTTCACCATAGTGGAAAAAAAAATATTTTCTGAACAGAACATCGCCACTCCCATTCAGATCTACATTTCAGTTTAATTCTGCAACCTAAACCAATAGTCTGCTGCTAATAATGCCTACTTTCAGGGTTTGCAGACTGAGGTTCTGAAATTTATGGTAAAAAGAAATCTAAATATCCTCTCAATATTTACTGTCAAGGCACCAACAGAAATATCTTCCAAACCCCACCACGCTGCTTGTTGCATGAGGTTTTACAATCTTTCAAAATAAATTGTTTCCTCTGATCTAACGTTAACTGCATGTTCTCATCTATACATCCAATTCATTATTTTTAATCCTACTAAGCCCCTGGCTTCAATAATATCTTGAGGATCGAGTTTGCACTTGTGCATGTCATAAAAAGCATTTCCCATTATCGATTTTAAAGGTGGTAACTTTAATCTTCAACATGTTGTACATATCCTGGCAAAAATTACACTGTTATGTTATCTCTGGTTTATACATACAAACTTCTGAAATAAAGAATCCCAAAATACTTCATCTGTTCTCAACCACTCATTACCCACTTATCTTTTATGTGAGATATCTCTTTTTGATATGGGACAGACAAGGATGAACACAGTCATTCAGAGTGTTGATAAAACCGATCAGTGTTAGGTATTTTATTAAGCATTCCATACCACCGCTGCTTGAACATTTTGGTGGCAGTCACTTCTGATTCCCACCAAACAGTTTTACTGTGCTAGCTACAGAACTTCTCCTGACAGCTGGTCAACTGCCTATGAGCAAATCGGTATTATCCCACCCAAGTACCTACTTTGTTATATTTGCAAACATCAGCCACTTCTTAAATTCTGCTATAGTCCACTGAAATTTCACAAAGTTTTAAGTCCTGCATAATCTTAGCACTTAATCTTAGCACTTAATCTTAGTATGTGGTGTTAATCAGTGGTCCAATAAAGCTCTGGCATAATCTATTATCACTCTCATGTATTTATAGCATTTTTTCCTATT
>VZTO01023619.1:0-42848 GCA_013400615.1 Syrrhaptes paradoxus | reverse complement strand
AAGTTTAAAGCCCGTGTGCCACCCGGCGTTGCTGTTCTGGTCACCTGGAAGATGTCCCCCTTTGGTGTCAGCGCTATCCTCATGCACGGTCCTTTTTCCTCCGTCTGCTTTTGTGGAGAGCTCTCCTTTGACTTCTTCCCGCTTACCCTCCTTCAGCGTGGCCCTTTTATTTATGTATTTATACACATGTATTCAATACATTCTTCAATTTGAGCTGATTCCCCTTTTGATTTTCCCTTTTCTCCCTTTTAACTCTACCCCCCTGTCACCCCCTCGTTTTGCTGTGGCCCTGGGTTTCTCCGCGTGGCACAGCTTTCCTGTTTCTGGCGCGGGTCTGGGGTTTTCTTGCCTAAGGACGTATCCTTTTAGTGGGATCCCTTGGTATTACACATACACGTGTAGTCTTTTGAGCAGCAGTCTCTTTAATTTGGTGTCTTTAATCACTCTTTCTCTCTTGTGTCTTTGAGATTTCCCTAGAAGCAGACCAATAGCTCTGGTTCAAATTTAATAGAAGAAAATGATATATTTTTTTAAAAGGAAGGGCTGTGGAAGCCTCAGACACTTTTGGTAGCTTCTGAACAAACCGATTTTATTTTTTTCAACTTGAGAGATTTTTACATAAAATTGTGAAGTAGTTGGAAAGTGTCAATAGGCAGAAAGGCAGATTTATTCTGTAAATGCATAAATTCCCGTGTCTAGAGGGGCATGAAGACAGGCAGTGGCTGTTCCCAGCTGCTCTCTAGAGCCCTGTACCTCTGCAGCATCCGCCGCTGTGCTCCGACACGGACCGTTCGTGCAGCAGGGATCCTCCTGCGTTTGAACAGATCTTCTGCTCCGTGCTCAACCCGGGGCTCACATTGCTTTACAGTGCATTGAGTTCAGTTACGATATTTATGAGGAGAGAAGGAATAAAGAAAACAAAACCGAGGATTTGAAATCGGCTTCCTGTTTAGTACCTTTGATCGTGGAAAAAAACAGTTTATTCTGCTAGTGCACTGCGCAGTGTTTGATGTGAAATGAAAAATCCACAATGAGTTGGTTAAAAGCCTTGCAGTAATCAGGGGAGAAGAATTATTAATTCTCTTAAGGGGTTTGTGCTGAAGATGACCTACTTTACAGCTGCAGTGTGTCTCGTCGCTGCGTTGGTACCAGAATATGAAAAACCATCAAATACACCCCACGTGGAAACATCAGAGAAATGCTCCGGCCGGATTGCTGGGCATCTGTAAAAAATATTTCTCCATAACAGCATAAATATACGCTGTAAACAGTGTAAATATTCTCCATGACATGTCAGTGCCATAAGCAAAACTGTCACTGACGTGCAGAGTTGGTCGGTACGTGCTGCATCCCTGCTCTGGCGTTTGCATCCTTACCCACCGCGTCTTCCTCTGCCCTGGGTGCCTTAGGAAATGGTGATGCTGAGTTCTTGTGTTCTCCCAAAAGCTAAAGGACACAGCGGCGTGTTGGGGAGTGGTACTTGCTGATTTCTTGCCGGGGAGATGAACTCTCCCGGTTTTCCTGCCTGCTTATTTTTAGGATGAATGGACTGGGGGAAGGGAGAGGGAGTGCAGTATTCTGTGTGCTGCTCCTGTGGGAGGTAGCAGTGCATAAATGTGCTTCTGAGTCGGAGGTTTGATTCCCCACACCTGTAATCGGCGTGGGTGGTTTCTGTTACGCTGCTAACGCTTTGTACCTGCTCGGATTCAATGATGGGATCGGAGCCTCTCGTCCAGGGTGATGTACCGAACACCAAAGGCAGCAGCTGGAGTAATTTTACTAATGTGTTTCAGGCTGAAAATGTCACTTCTGCATATGGATTGGGCACTGGATACGCTGCCTTTGGCCCTTTTTTTGCTGCAGAGTGAATTCAGGTCAGGCAGGAAGGAGGCAGCGGCACTCCTGCGCTGTAGGTCATTCATCTGCCTCTGGTCCCTCCGGTCAGCTTTTCCTGGAGGTAAATCACAGCAGGCTGAAAGAGAGAACTGGGGGAGGTCAGTAGCACAAAGCTGCCGTGCGGAACGTGGGAACTGTGGGCAGTTACAGGACGTAACTCCTGGTATTGTTCAGGACTTCACCGCTTGCTGGCAGTTGTTGCCACCTTTCACGTGCGGCTCGTTCAATGAGGGTGAGCATCGGTGGCTTCACAACGAGAATGAAGGCTCTCAGCCATAAAATTGCTTGGCTTGTTGGGACCAAGGTTCAATAGCATCAGCACAGAATTCTGCAAAAAAAAGGAGAAAAAGGGGCTGGGAGTTGTTCGGAAGCAACTGTTTGAGCCCGGAGGATGGGAGGCGGCGGTGGGACGCGGTTGGTGTAGGAACAGCGGCTTCAGAGGACAGTGTTCTGCTGTAATGGGGAAAATTCCTTGTTACTGACATAGTGGTGAAACAAATCACTGCAGAAATGGTGGAGAAAGCGAGATAGTACAACTGTGATTTGAATAGGAGTGACCAAGGCATAATGGATCATTAAACTGGAAAGTGATGATCTATCACCCAAAATATGCATATATATAGTGTGACATAGATTTTGTTTTCCTAGCTTTTCTGGGGGGTTTGGAGCTTTGGAAGAAATCTTTACAGAACTGTAGGGCCACGTGATAATGGCTGAGTGCTTTCTGCATAGAAGTTGTGGGAGAAACTTGTGTAAAACTTGCACAGGCTTCAGGTGGGTTGCACTGAGATAACATCCTTGGAAAATCAGGGGTACGTTCATGACAAACAGATTGGTAGTGATGGGTTACCTCTACAGAGAAACTGTGGATTTACATTGCAGAAATACAGTGAAACTGGTTGGTGGTTTAGATGAGAACGTGAAGGTGATAAATCATATTTGTTACTGCATGCACAGGAAATAAAGGCAGGCCTGTTTAAAAAAAGAGAAAAGAAAAAAGAGCATTATCAATAAAGAATTCTAAGCTCTAATTAGCAAATTTTATTTCAGTGCTACCTGTATGATCTTGGAAAATTTTACCCGGGAAACCTTGAAACTTTGTAAGTAGATGTTAACTAAGGAATAATAAATTCCTGGTGTTGTAATTTTGATTTAGACAGGAGTACAAAGGATCTCGCATTTCTGCAAATCGCATCGCTGGTCTCAGCAAGAACTCAATCCACTCGCCTCCCAGCTCCTACTGTTGATTTAAAAAACATTAGAACATTTACTGTTTGTTTTCTGCCTATCTATTTAATTATTCCTTTTTAAAAGATGTAGAGAAATGGTGGATGGAAGAATCAGCAGACGGGTTCCCCTCCCAGCCCTGTTGCTGACTGACAGGATCTCAGGCAGTGGATGAGATAAGATCTCTTATCTCCGGGTGTTACACATTCCCCCGCCAATGGCTTCGGAGTGCTTCCGTGCTGTTGTTGAGTTTATACAGAAAAGCATCTTGTGAACTTCACGGTGTGTTTGTTTTGAAGCCGTACAATCTTCCTATCAGATCTGGAACCACGTTACTGAGGCTTGAGATCTGGGGCATAAAACGCTGACAGCATTCCTTCGCTCTCCTATTTACGATCCCCCCCTAAATATTTTGAAGCTGAAGTCGTTAATGTTTGGTGGAATGCGGAACAGCCCAGCGAGTGCTGCAGTAGATCCCAAAAACATCTTGATTAAATTAGAGGGGAGGTGGAGGGGAGGAGGGCTGGAACAAAAAGGCTGTTGAGGAGCTGGCACCGCGTGCTGGGAACTGATGTTCCAGCCAGGGGTGGCAGCAGCCTCCAGCTCTGCCCGTGGTGTACGTACACCCTGTTGTAACAAAGGAGTGTGTGTGCATACGCGAGTGTGTATGTGGATGAATGTGCACGCACGCTGTGGGCAGCTTCTTTTGCTTTCTGCTTTCTTTTCCCAGCTAGTTTGGGCTGAAGGAAAGGCTGGGGAACGGCGGCGTGCGAGGGGAATGCTGAGGCTGCAGGTTGGTGCTCCTGGGTGACAGTGACTGTTGTCACCTTGCTGAAATAACTGCTTTGTTCTCTTGGGTGCTGTTGGTCATTTTCCTGATTTCCCAAGAAAAGGAACCTGTGGTTATCCCTGATCAGCCCGTACCTATATAGCAGCACCGGTGGGGTTGTGCTGGTGCTCTGGGTGGGCTCCCGTCCTGTGCCATCGTCATTAATGATGCATATCGAACGAGATAATCCCCCCATCGAGAGGACGAGTGTTCAGCCCTGGTGGGATAAGAAGGAGACAAGGTTTGTGGGGACAGCCTCTCCCCACATGCCCACACAGTTTATTATTTCAGCCAGGGAGATAAGATCTTGTTGCCCAAGCCCTTCCTCAGGCTTTTTAAGGGATGCACAGATAGACTCCAGTTGCAGGTACAGCCAGCAATAGTTAATAAAAGCGAAATAAAATCTGATAATTTTTATTACTTCTTGCTTTTTACTGGGAGGTTGTTTACAAAATTAATTGTTCTAAACTCTTATCTGCCTTTGGAAAACATAATCCAGAATTTGATAGGGAAATAGCAAAGGATACCTGGAGATGTTTGCAACTGCAGAGACTACGTGGTTGGTTTTCCTTGGCACGCGTTTTATTTGTAATTCCACGCCACATTCTAGCACGATGTTGAAATCTCTATGGCAATGGTAAGATCAGCAGCCTTTAATCCGGGTGCCCTTTGAACTCCATGGGACCTCAGAGACCTTCTCTTTGTGCATCCCGTCCACCACCCTCTGCAGCACTTGAGCAACAGTTTTTTTGCTAATGTCGAAGGCATTTTCTTTTGACTTTCCCAGTCTTAACCATTCTGCTTCCTCCAGTGTAACCACGTTTATCAGGCTCAGCTAGCTCAGCTTTTTTCTCCTAAAGTTTTTTTTTTTTTGAGTGGAATCAGTCCTGGGAGCAGCATTAAATTAACAGTGTTGATTGCAGAGCTCTTGTTTTCATGACGCCTGTGATGTATCTTACCTTCATCTTAGTTCAGTCTTTTTTTCCCATCCAGCAATTTAGCAGTTTCTTTCTGGAGATCTCATTTAGAAACACAAAGAGTTTTGTGTTTTGACAATTTGGCACTTACACTTCTTTTCTTCTTCAACCTGAATATGCATTCAAATATTCGTTTTAATCTATTTCGCATAATTGATGCTTCAGCTGTTTTATGCAAGAAAAAAGCAAATGGGCTGCGACGAGCCGGGTGGAAGGCGGATGATGGGTCTGGTCCAGGCGGTTGAACCAGCACAGCGAAGCGTGCTGCTGGAAAGCTCCTTCTGTGTGAAAAGTTCAGTGCTCAGGGCGGTTAAAACAGACCCAGCCAGTCACTTCCATTCATCATCTCCAACGCTGAGGAAAGAAGCAGTCAGAAAATCTGTGTGACCCGTATCACTGCAGCGATGAGCAGCCGCCTCGGCTTTTTCCTGCTTTCAGAGGTGGGAAAACTGGAGATCTTGTTTGTGCAAACTCTTGGAGATGTGGAATCACCAATTTATTTTTTCTTTAAATTAAAGACTCCTCAGAAAAGCGGGATGCTCCCCTCTGTCAGGGTTTGTGGCAGACACAAACACAGACGGTTTTCCCTCTGGCCACCTGGGGAGCAGGTGAGGCTGGAGCGTATGGAAATGCAAAGGACCTGACCCAGGATGCTGCTGCTTCGCGTGAGGAATAATTGCCCATTCCCCTTAAAATATATAAATTTAATATAAATATAAACCCTCCCCTCCCTTTTGGGGGGTTTTGAGGGAGCTTAAGTCGCGTTTTTGGCCCCGTATGTGGCTTTCTCTCTCTTGTTTCCCCTCCTCTTCCTTTTTTTCACCTCGAGGGTGTATTGTACAAAACATCAGTCTTGGCTGCTTGCTACAAGGCAGGGTGTGATAACCAGCCCCCTTCAGAATGGATATGGATTGTCCTGGAATTTCAAAGAGATGATCAGGCACAATAATATAACCGCAGAGCAGCAAGTTAAAATCATCTCAGCAGCTGGGTCGGGTGAACAGGAGAAGAGTTGGGACATCGCTTCTTGGAGTCTTCAGCAGCAAAGAGAGGAAACATCTGTTTGGGTCTAACTGTGACTTTAATCTCTTTGAATAGCTGTGGGCTGAAAGATGTAAGTTGTATTACAAATGCAGAGATTTCTCTTGATCGTTTGCACTCCTGCTCTAGGAAGAGGGGATTTGCGGAGGGCTGTGTGCTCGGCAGCTGGAGCCGGCGGGGCCGGGCGTGTGCTCTGCGAACGCTGGCTCCACACGCTTTTTGATGTCTCGGAATTTCCCAGCTTTTCTCATGGAAGCTGTTCAGAATGCAAACGGTGACAGTTTTAGCATGAAGCCCCGTCTCTAATGAAGCGAAGATGAATAGTGCCACTGAACTCATCAAGTCAGAAAGCCGCTTCGCCTTCCTTTGCATGCCGAACGCCTCTTCAAAGCGGGCTTTGCATACGGAGGTGCCAGCCGAAGGTGATCATGGATGCGCATCTTTGGGCATTCCGGTGTCTTTATGGGAGAACCAGAAGCTTACCTGTTCCTGTGTCTGTGTTCAGTTGAAACCAGACGTTTGGAGCGCCGGCAGTAGTTGGGTCCAGCTGCACACAGCGTCGAAGCGCTGGCTGCTCGGTACCTAGCAGGGAGTGTAAAGAAGTAAATGTATTTATATTAAATTTCTATATTTTAAGATCTGACACTTGGCTGCAGGCGAGTTTGGGTGTCAGCCAGTTTTGACAACTAGTCATGTCTATCTGCAGTTTGGTATTTTGTGGGTTTTTTTCATTCTGCTGTTTTAGTGAAGGGAACAAGTTCCCGAGTCGTATAGCCTTGGGTTGAACTGGGAACCCACTGGTGCCAGTGTCCCCCAGGACAGAGTGAGTTGTGTCGAGATGGTTAAATTGTCTTGCGGTCCTTGTAAATCTCCTGGAGACTCAAAGGAGAGATTGTGTCTGAATGCTTTTTTTTTTTTTTTTTTTTTAACTCTGAGCGGCTTTATCATATAAAACTAAGAAGTGGATGCNTTCATTCTGCTGTTTTAGTGAAGGAAAAACAAGTTCCTGAGTCATATAGCCTTGGGTTGAACTGGGCACCCCACTGGTGCCAGTGTCCCCCAGGACAGAGTGAGTTGTGTCGAGATGGTTAAATTGTCTTGCGGTCCTTGTAAATCTCCTGGAGACTCAAAGGAGAGATTGTGCATCTGAAAGCATTTTTTTTTTTTAAACTCTGAGTGGCTTTATCATACAGAACTAAGAAGTGGATGTATTGACATTAACACTGTGCTCAGACTGCAGGCTCTGCATGGTGTCCAGCACAAACTCCAGTTGGATCAAAGCATCTCCTGCGGTACCAACAGGCAGAAAGACCTGCTGTCAGGCTTGTCTCCCTGCTGTACCACCTGCCAGACCCCACCTGGGCACCCTCCTTTCATCCGGGATCGTTGTGATGGGGTGGCACTGGCGGCTGGTGTGTGCGTGTGGTCGAGGGTCAAGGGATAAGGACGGGGGGGTCAGGCAGTGCCGAAGGGCTGCGGGTGATGTGCAGGGTCAGAGGAGAGAGCGGAGGGTGTGACGAGGTGGCGGCTGGCTGTCATCGCAGCCTCGGCGCCCGGCTTTGTCCAGGAGGGAAAAGGGAAGCATTGCCTGCTTTGTGGTATGATGTTCAGTAAAGGAAGGTCATTCCTCTTGGCTTTCTTATCCTGCGTTTCTTCAGCTTCCATATTCTGGTGCAAACCAAGCTGTCCTGTGCTCACAGCCTCGCCTGGTCCCGCTGTGATGGCAAATCTCTGTTTCCAGGCTTGTCGTGTTGGCACTCCCGTGTTCCCTGGAAATTTCCCTGCCGCAGTACTGCGAGGCTTTTCTGACTGTGTGTCTATAACATTGCAATTTGTTAATACTGTGTGTGCAGTTTGACCATAAGTGGCTCTGGGCTGATTTTCTGGCATAAGTCGTGGTCCTTAATGNTGACCATAAGTGGCTCTGGGCTGAGCAGTTATTGGATTTTCTGGCATAAATAGTGGTCCCTAATCGAGCCTGAAGTGTTTGTAGATGCGGAGCAGGCTCACTTCCTCCGCTTTTTTAGCATCTTCCCCAATTAACTTTCGTTTCTCTGTTTTGTTGCAGAGCAAGGAAGTGGGATTGCAGCTCCAGGAAGACTTGATGAAGGTCTTGAATGAACTCTACACGGTAAATCAAACTTGACTTCTTGGCATCTTTTCAGGCAGCAGGAAGAAGCGTTTGACTTCTCCCAGCCTGCTGTTACAGCAGGGGCTAAGCACCAGGACCGATAAACGTCCGCAGCCTTTGCAGTTTGCGGCAGCTTGTGCTCACCAGTCTCCAGAGCACCATAAATCTCCCTTTTTCACTCTATCATTGTGTTGTTTCAGCGCTGTAAGTGTTGGCTCCACTTCTCAGAGACCTCACCTTAATGCACACCTGCTGCTAGCTGCAGTGTGGGTTTTAAAAAGAGAGATATTAAAATTATTTCCAAATACGCTAAAAATCTTCAGGTTGTGGTTTTGTGCGGTCTGAGCATACAAAAGGCAGCACACAGCTTCAGCAGAGGGACCCGCCGTGTTTATTTGTTCCTCAACTCCTCCAGCAGAACAGCTCCCTTTAGAGCCGTGGTCTCCCATCCGTGCTCTTTGCTTCTCAGGGTATCCATCGGAGACACCGAGGGAGAGGCACTGCCTCGGGAAGGAGGAGGTGTTCATGAAAGTTCATGTGCTGCTTGGGAATTTTCCATTTCCCATGGATGAACAGAAAAGCCTGTTGTTTCGTTAAAGTTTTGCTTTCTGCAGCTGTTACTGAGCTAGTTCTCTTTTTAAAGCAGAACCTACACCCGGTTTTGTTGCTCAGAATGTCTTCTGTCCTTCCTTGATGGTACACCGGGTCATTACACCGAGGTACATGTTCTTCCCTTTGTTCTCTCAAAAGATCATCCAGGGATGTTTCTCCAGCCATGGCTCATCAACCCTGTGATGAAATTCGGTGTTAATACCAATGCTAGAGTGTTAGGGAGGGGTCCCTGAGATTTCCAACCTCAGCAAAACTGTGGAAGAGAATTGGTTCGTTAGAGCATCGAAGCCAAATATTCAGACTTACTTTTAGGATAAAAGGGGCTCAGGAGTAGGGAAAACGTTCTTGCTGCTGAAACGGCAGTTGCAGGGGTGAGATGTTGAGTCCCATTCATTATTTTCCTCCTTTGCAGGGTTAGAGGGGTTAGTGTTACTGAGTCTTTTCTGTGAGCAAAGAGGGTTTGTGTTCCTCGGCCGGAGAGACAGGAACGAGCAGAACGGTGGAAGCTGGAGGCACTTTGAAGCTGCCCTGTGGCTCGATGGACTCTTGCTTTAGTTTCTAGAGCCTTGATCTGCGCTGGAATGAGCAAACTGCATTGTGAAAATCCTGAAAAGCAGACGATTTACTCCGGGTACGAAGGTGGCTTTGCAAATGTAGCGGTGCCTGTCACCAGCGCTGCCTACGCTAGGCGTTATTTGTTGTCTGGGGGCACAAGCTGATTCAACTTTTGAGTCATGTACTTGGATGGCATCCTGAGGAAGAATATAGATCTGTCTCTGAACACAGACTTTTAGGAACTGAGATGTATTTCTGATCCAAGTTCCCGTGGCACTGAAGTTGGTAAGGTATTAACTTTTTTAATGTCAGTGCTAGGAGCTTGAAACCTATTTATTCATTCCTTCTGCTGTAAAATTTGAGACTGTTCCTTCACCAGAAAATTTATTTTCCTTTGAAAAAGCCACTTCTGCTGCTCACGTATCCAAAGGCTTGGCAGAATCCCTATTTCCAAGCAAAATGGACATGGACAAAGTCTTTCTTTTCCCTACACAGACAGAACACACGGATGGTTATAACCGGTGGGTTTTTGCCCTGAATTGCCCTGTGCAGTCAGCCCTTGGCCTCGGCAGCACGGGGGGGTCAGCAGTGACCCCATCACCGAACACGGGGTGGGCAGAGCTCGTGCTTGCCAGCCTGGCACCGTCAGCAGGATGGAAATCATTCAGATCGTGATTGCTTCTTCTGCTTCTCTTGCTTCCTGCCAGTTCCACTTTCAGTGATAGAGGAAAAGAAACTGCTTTGCATCTATTATTATAAATGCCTGCTTTATAGTCTGAGCAGACGCAGGAGCCGAAAGTGCGTGTGTGTGAATTATTCAGAAAGTCTCTCTTCAGTACTGGCTGCGTTGACATTCCCTTTCATGTTTAAATACAACGTCTCTTTGTATCTGAGACCCTGTGCTGATCGCTGCATCCTACCCACGTAGTTGTGTCATGGTTCAAACTCAGGTGAAATAGGGATAAGTGGGTTTTCATCTGAAATAAATCAAATTGTTTGCGAGTAGGGTCTTTATTAATGCTGGAATGACACCATTGGGGTGTCTTCATGCAACAGTGCATTTTTTTGGCCCCCTGTCGAAATTACATCATATCAATGTTTGCTTTGATGTGTGAACCGAATTGTTTTGTGTTTGTGGATCAAAAAGCTGGTTTATATCTTATGTCCTTTGGTTTTTTGGTTCTGTTTTCTTAACACAAAGCCAGACATTAATATCCTGTGAAACAAATGGGGTTTTTTGTGACTTTGGGGGATAGTTATCTGTGCTTGCTTACAAGAAATGTGCTGTGATAAAAGTTGTCTGTGTAGTAGAGGGTCCAGGTCTCCCTGAGCAGAAGAACCACACTCTTATTAATATTTTTATCACATAAGGTGAACAGAAGTACTTTTATGCATCAGATTTGATTTAAACAAATGGAACCTGAGTTGCTCTTGCAGCCGTTGTGTTCAGACTCTTGATTTGCATACAGTTCCTGGAGACCTGGGATGTTTAAAGGGCTGATTCATCCAGATGAAAGACTGATAGGCATCCCTCCTGAAGCCTTACCTGCTGATGAAAAGCCATCCTTTTCCAACACTGGCATATAATTTTCTTTGAACAGTAAGGAGGCTGGATTTAGTCTGTCTTTTTTTGGTTTTTATGACTCCTTTATTGGGTTGTACAAGAAGGCGCATGCCAAAGCTAAACAAAGAAGCAGCTGCAAAATAATCCACTTTGATTTCAGATCCATTTTGAGAGCCACGCTTTCGTTCGTGCATCTTCTGTCATGTTGTTTTAAGATGTGAAATTTTCCCGAGTATTTTGCTGGTTTAGATATTTCTGACTCACAATGAGCAACCAGATCTGACTTGCTGGTCACCGATGAAACGCCTTTGCTTAGTGCAATATCTTGCTTAATATAAACTATTATGAAATAGTTATGTTAAAGAAACTTAGAGTTTTGGGGAGTGTATTGGCCAAATTAAAAAAAAAAAAAAGTGTCACAGCATGGTTTTTTTTAGGATTTTTTCCTCCTCCCTATGCTGTGAGCTTTCCAGGTACACGTATTACTGTTCTCCCCAGGACTTGGTCATGCAGATACAGCAAGGCAAAACCTGTGTGCCTGGTTTGCTGGTTGGGTAAAGCCGTGTCTTCCCCAGCAAATGGAACTGTGGTGCCCTCTGACTCTTGTGCATCGTTTTCTGCAGGTTATGAAAACCTACCACATGTACAACGCTGACAGCATTAGTGCTCAGAGCAAACTGAAAGAGGCAGAGAAGCAGGAAGAGAAGCAGATCGGGAAGTCGGTGAAACAAGAAGACAAGCAGACGCCACGCTCTCCTGACTCAACTTCCAACGTCAAGTTTGAAGAAAAACATGTTCGACGAAGCTCTGTCAAAAAAATAGAGAAAATGAAGGAGAAGGTACTTGCATGGCATTGCTGCTGCTGGTGTAGGGGGCTGGAGGGGGGGACCTGTGCAGTGGCTCAGCACAGGAGCTACTGAGCCCCCTCCTTTGTGAGAGTCAAGTGCAAGTTTCAGTTTTTGTGCAAGTTTTAAACATTCAGATTTAGGAAAGGCAAGGTTTTCTTTTCGGACAATCAGATATACATTTTGTGTTATCCCAGGTTATACAGGCATGGTGCAGAAATCTGAAACAAGGTGAGACTATGAAAGGGCTTCTAGCAGCCGCTCTGGTAGTGCTGGAGCTCAGCCATAACCTCATAAACCCACCTTCTTCCTTCCTTCTTCCCCTGATCTTCCCCAGCCCACAGGCTGCTGTAAGAGAAGGCTCGAAATGCGAAGCTGCCTCATATAGTAGTGCTTAAAAACAGATTAATAATTAGTCTAAATTCTAAGTCTTTGAGTCTTGGTAAAACTAGAATCCTGATGAACAGAAGCTGTGTGAGCAGAGGAGGATGTGTTTGGTGTTCTCTGGTGGTACTCTGAATGCTCCTGCTCCTGCTGCACCTCCTTTTAAAAGTTATTCTGGTTTTGATTCTCTTTCAGCGCCAGGCGAAGTACACAGAAAACAGACTGAAGGCTATTAAGGCAAGAAACGAGTATCTGCTAGCTCTGGAAGCCACCAACGCGTCTGTGTTCAAGTATTACATCCATGACCTGTCTGATCTCATTGATGTAAGTGCTGCTGCTCGGGTGCCGGTGATGGGTGTCGCTGCCGTTAACCCTCGCGTGTGCCTCCTCCAGCATCTCGTACACCAGCACAGCTGGCAACCTCTGTGCAGCTGTGGAGTGATGGCCTTGGATGGGCAGCTTGGAGGGTAGTAGCAGGCGTGATAATTGGTCTTTAAGCTGTTCAGTGAGATTTTCTTAGGTGGCTAACTCACTGTTGCACAGACCGAAGCTTGCACAAGGAACCTGGCGTTGAAATGTGCAGAAGGAGGAGCTGCTTAGTTAAAATGAAACTCAGCTTCAGCATCATGCTGTTGCTTGACATTTTCTATTTACTATTTTAAACAAACCCGCAAAATTATAACTCCAAAGCACGTTTAAAAAAAGAATCTTAACTGTAGAAACAGTATACCCATTGGTAAGAGAAATCAAGGACAAACATTTTCTAAAGCTGTTTTTAACTTCTTTTGAATAATTCCGTATATTTCAAGGTTAATGCTTTCTCTAGCGTATTTCACCAGAGGGATGAACCTCTCTGCTCTTTACACCTTCCGTTCTCTGACACCCCGACCCACCAGCCCTGCAGCACCTTCAGTCTGGTTCTGAAAGCTGTCAGAGCAGTGTCAGCAGTGATGGTGGTTCCACGGCTTGNGACCCACCAGCCCTGCAGCACCTTGGTGCACTGCTTCTGTCCTTGGGACTGCAGAGCACCTTCGGTCTGGTTCTGAAAGGTGTCAGAGCAGTGTCAGCGGTGATGGCGGTTGCACGGCTTCCCACTCCGCAGTCTCTGTCTACACAAAGAAATAAAGAAATGAGCTGGCTGTCGAACCGGTCCCGCTTCCCTTAGAACAGTCTCTGCAGAGCCTGGGTGATGGAGCGGAGGGTGGAGGGAGCTGGTTCACCTGCCAGCCCTCTGTCCTGCAGCTGAGTGATGCCCCCAGGATTCAGGGAGGCATCAATTCTGCTTTTAGTAAAATGCACAACAAAAAACCCCAAATTCCTCCTCTCTGAAAACTCAGAAAAGCCAGTGAGGAATCCCGAGATTTTTCACAAATACATAAAAGTGCTTCAGCCTGCAGAACTGGAGTACCCGATACACCGAACGCACTGTGTCTGGGTCAGTGGCTGCTGCTTGGTCTCACTCTGCCAGGGCCAGCCGCTGCCATCGCTGTTAGAAACACTCGACTGCAAAGCCTGAAGGGAGCTTCCTTGGTAGGAGGAGGGAGTGATGAACAAAGTGTCTCTAGACGCAGGCAATAAAGAGCACTCAGATCACTATTAATTAGTCAGCTATTACAATACCTAACTGTATATCTAATACGTTTATTCAGCTGATCATAAAACCCCATGAAGAGCACTTCTGCTGGGTATTTATTTAAACCTGTCCTTTGGAGGTCAGGATTGTCGGTGCCGAATGGTGCTGAAAAATGCTGTTATTTCAAAGTGTCATGTTTTGCAGAATTGCTGCAGTGAGTAGGGATAAGATAGGGATTCATCTCACTGACATCAGGGAAATTCAATTGTCTTAACTTTTTTTTTTTTTTTAATCCTATCCATAATTCCTCCTCCTCGCTGCACACATTCTTGGTTCAGGTGTCTGCCACCAGACTGTTGTTAGTTTTCATGAGCTGTATTTAGTGAAGAATCCCTTTGGATTTCATGAATCCATAACCGTTCTTAAGCACAGGCTTGAGATCTTTTCAGCAGTCCATTGACAGATACAGGCTATCCAGCTTTGGAGGATGCTCTCAGCCATCTCTGGGGCAGGGCACGAAGCTTCTGCAGTGCGTGGGTTTGTCACTGTTCCCAGAGAGGAGCCATCGTGACTCTGGGTGAGTCCATGCCTGCGTTCACCCCCTTGTGTGTTTTGAATCTTCCCATTTAACACTACATTGCAAGCTCTCGTAATCTTTAAAAGACAAGTATTATCTGCTCTGTTTTTTAGAAGGCGTGGAAAAATGTGGGGTTTGCCTGGGAGCACAGGAGATTGAATTCAGTTATCTCGTCGTTAAGATGCAGGGAATATAGATTTACTAATGCCTTTCATCCTGGAGGATCGAAAATTAACATTTATTACCAGTGATGGTTATCTGAAACATCTGACTTAAATAAAAATGTTATTTTTTTTAAGCCAGGTCTTAATTATTTTCCTTGATCTAATCGCTTGATGATATTGAATTTTGAAATATAATATAAAAGCAATCTTCAAAGTTACTTACAAGTAGATTGTGTTAGACCAAATAACCTTGAACTTGTCATGTTTATACAACACATTGTGTTCCCCCTCCAGTGTGCGTGGAAGGGTAACAGTGAGTTAATTCTTCGTCGGGAGTTAAGAGCAATAAATTGTTCCTGACACAGCCCAGTAGTTTTGAATTTCCTGACTTGGGGGACTGAGGCAGCTCTTTGATGCTAATGAAATATTACAGCGATGGGGAAGTTTGTATTGACTCATATTTATGAAAGGGTCACTAGGACAGAATTTTAAAAAAGATAAAAAATGTGTGTGTATGTGTCAGTCCTAAAGTTTACTTTTCTAGCAATAGGTGTGCTCTTGCCGTGTGCTCTGGGATCTCTTGCTTTCCCTTCTGGATGTAAATTGCATTTTAAAACGAAGCGCTCGTTCTCCTGAAGTCTTTAGTTTTGGGCTGGTTTAAAAGCTGCTAACTGGCAAAGGGTTAATCAGCTGTCATGTTGGGAAGTGAATTTGAACGAGTTGTCATTATATTGTAATAAAAAATTGATTTCCTTGAAGAAGGAATCCATCAAACATTTATATAACCCAGAAAGGGGATGGCGAGGCCGATACATTTACACATATGGGACGCTGCACTTCTGAGATGTTCAAGTGGGGCAGTGGGCTGAGAAATGTCCTGTCACTGGCTTCAGTGACATAAAGCCAAAAAACTTTGCTGTCTTAACGTAGTCCTGCTGCTCAGCGAGGTGGGGTGTCAAATCCCCATTTGGTTCTCCAGTCCCACCAGTGAACTCCCTGTGAGCTTTCCCTCGGGACGGGACGTGCAGGAGGAGGGTGAGGGCAGGGAGGACGGGCTGGTCACCCTGGTGAGCCATCCTGGGGAAGCTGAGCTGGGCACACCGCGGGGACAGCGCTGTCCTGCACGTGCAGAAGAGCAGGAGCTGCGCGTGGCTGTTGATCCCAGACTGCCTCCACACGTGCAAATTCTCAATCAAGCTCTTTTGTGGGTTGTGGTTTGTTTTTTTTTTTTTTTTTCTGGCTGGTTTTTGTTCTTTCTGATTGAATGTAAGGTCCTTTAATTCTCTGCCTCCAGCCCAACCAGCAACTGCGGCTCTTTTCACAGGACTCCACACCTGCCACAGCTTGTTGGCACAGGAGCCAGGCATCCAGCCGCGCTTGGTGACAGAAACGCTCTGAAAGTGGGGAACGGTCCAGCAGTCGCTCTCTTCTTTCTCCCTCCAACCCCCCCCCCTTTTTTTTTTTTTTTGCGTTTGCACACAATGACAGTGATGAGACCCAAATGATGGGTGAGGAGGAGATTTCGTGTGAATTTTGCTTACAGAGCAGCACAGCAATCAAGCAGATGGTCTCTTTCTTTCTTGTTGGATATCCCCCTGGCGTATGTAATCTCTCTTGTAATTCCAAGAAGGTGGGCTCCTTTCTTGCTCACTTTATTAGATGTCTGAAAAATCCAGGCTGTTTCTGATCAGCTAATGAAAAGCGCCTTTCTCCCTTCTGAAACATGAGGACTTGGCTGCGCGGCCACGGTGGAGATGAAGCTGCTTGATTGTCTTCCACTGACATCATCCTGGGGTTGGCAATAGCCAGGAAATTCTTGACCATGACCACTTTCTGCTTGAAAGTTTTTGCTCTTCTGTTTCACCCCAGCAATGAAGTCATCGCAGCCCATGGCTGCTTGCTTTTTGGATGACTCTGTTCTTTATGCCTGGGATGCACAGGTCATGCTCTGGCTTCCTGAAGTACGCTGAATGAAGCACTTTTGTGTGTCTCGGGTGGAATTGTTTAGATGCAGATTAACCTTTGCAGAAGATCTAAATCCTGTGTCGTGTTTCTCCAGATAGTGCTCTCGAGCCTTGTTCTCCTCTTTGAATAATTTTATTTAAGGATTTTGGAGTGTGCTCAATGGGAGTCAGTGTCCCTAAAAATGACGTTAGAATTTAAAGCAATACACTAGTGAACATACCCACTTCTAGGGTACGTCTTTTTAACAGCATGAATGAGAACTTTGAAAATTCTTACAATGCTTTAAGCTGTATTTGTGTTGGTGACTCATTCTAACATGGTGTTGGAATTTTTATGGGATTATAGGTTGGAAGTTCTGTTCAGGGCTCGTCAAGATGCCTTTGCAATCGGTGAGAGCTGTGGGATCGCTCTGGTACCCACGATACCATGCCCACGACTTGTTATCCATTTATATAACTTCTGGCTTCAGAAGCATTTTAATTTCCGTTCCAGAATTTTTTCACTTTCTCATCTAGAATGGTGTGTGTTTTTCCAGCAGTGCTGTGACCTGGGGTACCACGCGAGCCTCAACAGAGCTCTCAGGACGTTCTTGTCGGCTGAGCTGAACCTGGAGCAGTCGAAGCACGAGGGTCTGGATGCCATCGAGAACGCTGTGGAGAACCTGGACGCCAACAGCGACAAGCAGCGCCTGATGGAGATGTACAACAATGTCTTCTGTCCGCCCATGAAGTTCGAGTTC
The DNA here is from genome assembly GCA_013400615.1 of Syrrhaptes paradoxus. Taxonomy (NCBI): domain Eukaryota; kingdom Metazoa; phylum Chordata; class Aves; order Pterocliformes; family Pteroclidae; genus Syrrhaptes; species Syrrhaptes paradoxus. Next base: position 25,769 of record VZTO01023619.1, on the reverse strand, counting down.
CAGCCGCACATGGGTGACATGGTCAGTTTATCTTCCTCCTCCTCCTCTGCCTGGTTGCCCCCTCGCCTTTGATGGACCCGCCGTGTGCCACCTGTCTGGCTCTGGTTTGGGAGGTAGAGGGGAGCCTTGGGAAGGGGTTTGAAGGTTTGAAGATGAAGCAGAGGCTCACGGCACAGATGTCTGAATTTGGCTGCCTCTGACTTTTTGACTCTGAAAGCTACTGCAGATGAAAATGCTTAATTAGGTCTAACACTGAATGTAGGTGGGAACCGCTGGTTTAACCTCTTGTTCAAGCCACGGTTCATCTCTTCCCCCTGAGACAGACTCTGACGTTAGAGATTTGGAGGGACAACAAGATAAGAGACTTCAGTGCTGGTTTTTGAGGCATTTGAGGATGTGATCTTAGAACACAAAGGGTTTGTAGTGGTGCTTTGTGCATCTTCATAGTGAGAGAAGGCAGGTGGAGGAATTTCATTTTGGCAATGAAAATCTCTCTGTAGGTTTATCAAGATGTGGTTACTCAGGTGGAGGATGTTTGCTTGTAATAATTGAATGAAATATTTGCAGTGATCTTGATGATACTTTTTTTCCCCTAGCCCTCTGAAAGCAGTGCTCTTCTCTTCCAGGAGTCCCAGCTCTGTGCCCAGCAGCCCGTCCAGAGCGAGCTGGTGCAGCGGTGCCAGCAGCTGCAGTCCAGGCTGTCCACGCTTAAGATTGAAAACGAAGAGGTGAGCTAACAACTGAAAATCAACAACCCTCTTGCCACTTGCAGTGAAGAGTGGGAACGAATTAAGGAAGGATCTGGTTGCTGTGATCCTCTTTTTGTGAAGACTGATGGTAAAATTCAGGAAGGAGGTGGCTGAGGCCAGCAGGACGTTAGTGGGTGATCTTACACGAAGGCTGGGTGCGTGGCAAGGATGAAATACCCGCGTGTGTGTCTTTTCCCATCCTCAAGTCAATAGGGTTGGCAATGTTGCAAAAATTTAATTTGGATAGCTAAGAGAAAAAGAGGAATTTAATGTCTTGACGTGAAGACAATGAATTTGCATAAGCTAAGGTAAGAGCTAATTTATGTTTAATTGGCCATCTAAGGTGAGAGGAGTAGATCAGTGGCATTTGTGTGGGAACGGGTCAAAATACCTCGTCTGTACCTCTGCATTCAAGGATTTTTAATCCACCTTGAGCAAAATTTGCAACTCCTTTATGTCTAGAAAGCTGATTCTGGCCTTCAGTAACGATTTACAGTGCTGCAAAGTGCTGTTTTAATACCTCCCATTGGGTGCCCAGTAGATGTATTCACAGAGGATGATACAAGATCTCTGCTCCAGCACGCTTTGCTTTGAGATTAAGTTTCTTTACATCTCCTCCTCATCCCAGCCTGTAAGGTTACAACTCTTCCTCCTCCTGGCAGGTTCTGTGTGCTGCCAGCCCCTTGTCTCTATGGACTGTGCTGTTCATGATCAAAGCTTGTGCTTTGGTTATGTCGCACAGGATGTGAAACCAGGAGTATCTGTTTAGTAGCCAAAGGCTCCAGGGTACTTACTGCCTCTGGTTTTCACTTGTGACATGCTGTCTTCATTGTCTAAGTCCTCTCATTCTGGCTGGCCAGGTTAAGAAGACTATGGAAGCCACGCTGCAGACGATCCAGGATATAGTCACGATAGAGGACTTTGATGTCTCTGACTGCTTTCAGTACAGCAACTCCATGGAGTCTGTTAAATCCACCGTCTCAGAAACGTTCATGAGCAAACCCAGCATCGCCAAGAGGCGGGCCAACCAGCAGGAGACGGAGCAGTTCTATTTCACAGTAAGGAGTTAATTTTCTGTAGGAGCATATGTAATGGATTTAGAATTACACTCGCAAGAGAGTGAAAAATGATGCTATCATCTTACAAAAATACTTCTGTAATTGATTTTGGACAAGCAGAGTAAGCATATTAGGTTGTAAAAAGGGTGCTTTGAATTCTTTACAAATATATTGGGATACTTTTGTTGGTGCAAACTTGGTCTGTGGATATATTGTGTAAAATCTGATTTCTTCTGCTTCTAAAAAGGAATTGTCTGAGAGGGAATTTACTGGCTTGTAAGTATCATTTTTCAAAAATAACACAAACTAAAAGAATGTTTAGCTCTAACATTTTTTTGTTACTATCATCCTACAATTTCAGTTCTAGTAAGCTTTTAATAGAGCCAGTCCATTTTTACAAGATGCTAAGAGCTTTTTATATTGAATTTTCATACCAGACTGTGTGTGTTTTCCTAAATTAGATTTACGTTAACCTGATGAATTATCTTTAATTTTAAAAATATTTTTAAGTAGCAGATGAAAATCATACCTCTTGCCCTGGTTGCTTTGCCGTTCCTTTGGGCATCTCTCGCTATACTTACATCTCTTCACATTCCTTGTCCAAGAACAATGTTGCTTATTACAAGTCTGAAGCTTCTGTGCAAATTACCTTGGCTGGCAGGATGGTTTGGTGGAAAAGCTGATTCAGTTCAGAAGGGACTGACCACCCTGCCCAGGGTTATGAAACTAGAAAAATTATTTTTTTAATGGAACTCTGAGCGTTCCCTCTCTAGAGAGGAGCTGTAGTAAGCTCAAATAGGAGATCATACACAGGACTTTGTTTGGATGCCATATTTTTCCGTTCCATCGTGTTAGAGTCCCACTGCAGAGGTCTACTCTTGGCCAGACTTATGGATGTCCTTGATAAGGATTTAAGTATTTATAAGGAGCAGTTTTTTCAGTGTATGAGACGATGCTCAGATGAGTGTTAATGCGACCGAGGGCAGAGCTGTGCAGCGGTATGGGCGAGGCTCTCTTTGTGTAGGGGAAACCAAAATGTAGCGTGGAATAGAGATTTAAATCCCCGTGTACCGTACGATGTGCTGAATGCTGAGGGTTATGGACTGAAATAATAATACCAAGGTGACAGAATATTCAGTATGACTGTGTGACTCCAGCTGGAAACTCCACGCACCGCGTTGCAAGCGAGGCAGAGCTCTTGGGTTAATGGAGCGATGCCACCGTGGGAACTGAATGGAAGGAGCAGTGGCTGGAGCATCTCTGCGCTCGTACAAGCTGTATTTCCACTGGAAGCGTATCATTGCACGCTGGGGCCGAGATGGCTCTGTCGCTAGGGCTTTGAAGGAGGATTTGTATTCAGAAGCTTAAACTTCCCTGCGTCAGTGAAAAGCACAGCAAGGACGAGTGACTTTGCCGCCCGCGTTAGCTTGGCGCTGAAGCAGGGAAGCAGCGGTGGCTTCAAGGAGCTGAAATCAGGGGTGCTGGCAGGTGGGTACCACTGCTGCCATGGCTGCAATCCAGCAAAATCAAGCGAGGGTGAGGATGCCCGTCAGTGCTGGGGTCATACTGTTCCTTGTGATACAGCTGGCACCCCACCTGGGGAGGGAAAAAGGGAAGGAGTGATTTGGTTCTTTTTACCTCTGAAACTGGGGATAATTTTAGTTCTTAGTCGAAATGTTATTTTTTTTTCCTCTAAAAAGATTAAAAGCCAGTACAATGCTCATTCTGTGAAGTGCTTTAAAAATTAATGTAGATTTATTATTAGCAAACCCTTAAGACACGGGCAGGTATTATATAAAGTGCCCCTGCTAATCAGTCCTGCAGAAATGTCACGCTGGTGGTGTCAATGTGCCGCTGTTCCCACGTTCCGCAGGAGCTCTGATTCACCCCCTCCTTCAATCGAGTGCCTTGTTTGAAGTCATTCTTGGGGGGCGGAGGGAGGGAGGAAGGAAAACTGCTGAGATTTCAGATTGGAGACAGTTAAGGATGTGGGACGGTGGCAGAAACTGTTTTTCTTTTTTGCCTCAAAAGCATAAAATCTCCTTTCCCACCAGGCAGGGAGATAGGGTCTAGTTTGCGTTTCACTTTGGTGCGTTTGCCACCTGACAGCTGCGTCTTGCTGGAAAAATACTGCCACGAGTTTGGGCTCGGAGAGGGGGTCGGAGTTGCGTGGTTCTGGGGAGATGGTGGGTGTAAAACGCTCACCGTCTCGGGCTGACACCGGATCGTCACCCTTTCATTGTTACAATGCAGAAATCTTGAGGATGTTTCTGCCGCTTTGTGTCTGGTTGTACATGGTCTGGCTCCAGCTGTGCTCTGGCAGAAGTTAAATCCTTAGGAGTTCTCCCGTAGTTTGGTTTTTATTTTTTTCTTGCTGCATTTATGAAGCCAGAAATCAAATGCTAGTGGATCTTTGTAATTCATTGAAAAAAGCCTGAAGCCTGATTTTGAAATGAATTATTTTTTCATAAGCGTGCTGGTGACAGGCAGGGTACAGAATGTTAGGCACGAGGAAATAGAAAGAACTCATGAAATACTGCCCTGGGTAGGAACCTTGTCTTTTTCTCCTTGAAAACAACCCCTGGTACCCATCTGCGGGCAGGCGATGCTCTTCGTGTGAGCGCTGCAAATGCCTCGAAGCCAGAGCATCTGCGGGTGCCAGCAGCGGCGTGTCCCCGCCCTGAACTGCAGCCACCGGCAGGCTGAGCTGAAGTTTTTATATCTGCTTCAAAGGGAGCTCAGCTCCCTTCCAAACCACGCTGATTCGCTGATCTTTGAGTTTCTGTTAGAGCTATTTGGAGCTGAGCCTCCCAGCCCTTCTGTCTCTGTGCCCGATCGTGACTTTGGGACGGGGAGCTCGGCACCTCCTGGAACCAGATTTATCCTCAAATCCCCATTTCAAATACTCTAGTTACTTTTGCAGCTTATACGCTTTGTTTTCTTCTGTCAAAGTCTGATGCAAAAATTTAACTGATTTAGCAAAATACATCTTGGGGCTTGGCAAACAGATTCTACAGGGGAATTCCNGTGTGAAAATATATTTTTTATTTTTTTAAATATACATATATATATGTGTGTGTATATATACACTATACACCATATTTATATATATTGCTCAGGGTCCAGGCACTCTCTTAGCTAAAATACCACTTTTTTACCTTAAGCATGTGCAGTCTACTTTGGCAATACCAGACCAGAACTGGAAGAAAGTGGATTAAACTGGGAAAAGGCGAAGACGAGAGCAGCAACACTTCATTATTAAATGAGAATCCTTTCTGTATTCATGTTGCTAGCTGAGTTTTTAAAATATCTCATGTTTCTCAAGGATGGCCTGTGGTATTTGAAGAGTTATGTGCTATTTATGTATTTTTGAGTGTAAACACGTCCCAATTATAACGGGGACGGCCGCCATACAGCAGTGGTTTATGTGCCGCAGCACGATGAAGATAATCCTGCTCTGAACTGCAGAGTGAGAGATGAAAGAGCTGTAAGAAACCCGCCTTTGCAGAGCTGTGAAAAATCAGAAGTGGGGGAAAACGACTGCGTGACTGTATAATGTTTCCCCGAGAGAACAAATCTGAACTGAAAGAATATCTTTATTTGTTTTGTCCCGTGCTCCCCCTGCAACCCCGTGCATCATGCAGCGCGGAGGCAGCCGCACTATTTGACAAGTGGAGTGGGGTGAGGGAGGTTAAACGGGAGAATAAGCACAGTGGCAGCCCTGTAGTTTGCTCAAACAGATTGCTCATTCAGCTGCCTGTGACGCGCGAGGGAAGCACGTGGCCGTTTCGCCCGGTCTGCAGGGGAGAGGCACGACAGCTTCTCCGACGGCTTAAAAGATGCCAAATATTTGTCTGATTCCCTGGTGAAACAACAGGAATCGCACTGCCGACCGAGCTTCAGGTTTGCCTGGGTGTATAAACCCGGAGGAGTTGGTTCACCCTAAATTCAGTGTCATTCTGTATTTCAGCATCGTGGTCAGAACCCTGTAGACTGAAGATGCAATTGGATACATTAATTGTCCACTCATGATCTCGGTTTTTTTCCACCTTCACAGAAAATGAAGGAGTATCTGGAAGGCAGGAACCTGATAACCAAGCTCCAAGCCAAACACGACCTTCTTCAGAAGACCCTGGGAGAAAGTGAGTCTGGCTTATACGCTTTGTTTTCTTCTGTCAAAGTCGGTTCGTCAGCTGAGCGTGACAGCCCTGGGTTACTGGTGCAACGTGGACATGCTCATGTTTTATGAATTGAGTTTTCCGATCTGCATGATGGAGAAGCCAAACGACCTGCATGGCTGCTTGATTAATGGTGAAGGGGAAAATGCTTAACGAGTCGCTAATGTGCATGGCTCGTTTGTTCAAATGAAGCGTGTGCCCATTTGTTCATCCTGTCCCCTCCCCAGACATGCAATCCTTCTCCTTTCGGAATTTGTTTTGGGGTAACCCTTGTGATTTACATGTTCAGAAGTATTGCCGTATTGGGCTGCTCAGAAATTTGGTTTAGCTGCTGCTCACCTCTGTGGGTTTAACCCAAACCCAACAGATGTACGGGCTTTGATTAGGAGAGTGACACATTTCAGAGCATGTAAAATATGTTGCGTATCCAGAGGGCATTAGGCAAGGGGCAGCAGCCAGAACTGAATGTGCATTAGCTGTTCGCGTCAGAACAAAGGAAGATTTCTTTCCCTTCATGCTATGGGCAAATCTTGTTGGCCAAACACACTTCAACTATGCATCCAAGTTTCCATAGAAACCTGCCTGCCTCATGTTTGCAGAGGAGAAGGTTTTAACAGTCGAAATGTCAGGTCAAAAAACGGCTCAACGCATTCCTGGGTTTATACGCCGGAGCAGGGCTCGTGTGCTGATATGTAACTTAACTGGACTCCCCACAGTTTATGGTCTGCAAATCTTCCGAATGAAAACTCAAGCAGCATGTGGTCTTTGAAGTGTTTTGCTTTCAGTTTAAAAATGCACAATAAAAATAAAGTCCTTATTGCTGCAGTAATTAAGAGTTTCATGTTTATCAGACCCAAACCGCGAGAAGGGAAGGGAAGGACGTTGCCATCGCTTTGAGCTTTGCTGTCTAAAGTTGCCCATCTCTTCAGCTGTCCTGGAGAAAGAGTGGATGAAGCCAAAGATCTATGTCCTTAGGGTTTTTTTTCTTCTGCCTCTAAATATCTCGGAGTGACACCCATGCTGCCCCTGTGACTAATCCCGTTCCCGGATCAGAGCTGACCCCTGCATACCGAGCCCTGTTTCCTCTTAACCTGCCTGCCCCTTGAACCCCGCTCCAGCTGCGGTGGGGGAAAAGAAGAGGAAATTAAATGCGATTTCTGTATTGCTATGTAGATTTCAAGGCTGCTTCTGTTTTTTTCTGTGGTGGCATTGGGATACCAGAGCTTGCTTAGTCACTGCGTGAAGGGACCCAGGGGTGAGCTCCAGCAGCGGCTGGAAAAAATCCCTTCTGTCATCTGGGAGATCCAAAGGAGCAGAGCCAGGGAGGAACGTTTTGTCTGCAAAAGCACCTTAGCAGGTTAATGGTATAAACTGGGGACAGTGCCTTAAAATGTCACTTAATTGGGAAATGGGCTGGGAGTGTGGTTAGCAGCTTTGCTGAAATCAGTCCCTGGAAAGTTCATGGCTTTGTTACCATTTTTATTCCTTTTTTGTCCCATTCTCCGGTGGCATTTATTAGTCCTCTTGCAAATTACCTTAATCTAAAGATGACAAGTTCTGGTAATGAAAATAGCAGCAAGTCTTCCTATCTACAAGTAATTATATCCCTGCCTACTGTACACATTTGTCACCCTGATGGAGGAGCCCCTCCGTGTTGCCACAGCCATGTAATTCATAGATATGAATATTCCATGATGGAAATGGGACAGATGGCTGGAAACTCTGCTTCAGAATAACATTTTCATGTAAATGACACGCTGTTTTGGCTTTACGTGGGGAGAGGAAAGTGGCTATCGAGCTGTGTTCGACTAATTGTCAGCCATCAGCAATTAGACATTTCCCTCGTTCATTCTTCCACCTCCCCAGGAGCAGGAAGGTGCTGTAGGGAAGGTGGATTTTCAGCTGTTGTAAATCAGGATGGTTTCACTGGTGATGGTCTGTACAATTCCCCAAGGCACACACTAGTTTTCTGTCTCTCTTGCTCCTTTTTGTGCTGTTTTCAAGTGATGCCTGCGTTAGCAGTAGTCGGTAGCTTGGCTGCTTCCTTGCAAACTCAGTGCACGTTAATGGAACATTTTGGTAAATATGTTTGTGGAAAATATCATTAAATGTCTGTCTCCCAAAATAGCTCAATGCCAGTGCGTTCAGTCTGTGGGCTGACAAATCCACGGATGTTTTCAGTCTTACCGAGTGGCCCCACCGATTCCCCTGGGAAGGGGGTGGCAGAGAGAGGTTGACAAGTCCTGTTTTTTGGCATCAACAATTAGGATGCACGGGGAACTCATTTTCAAAACCAATACTTTTTCCCCAGAAAGAGTCCTGGGGCAGCCTGAGCTGTTTGCTGTGATCCCTGGTTGGCTGGGATGGGCTTTGGTGGGCTCCCCAGCAGCGATCCTGGGGGAGGCAGCCACTGTCTGGGACCCCACAGCCACCCCCTCCCTCGCCGATGGTTTTCTCCTCCATCTCTTTCCAAAACTGCCATTACAAAGCCATTGAAGGTATTTTCCCATTTTTCTCTCCTAATGCTGTGTTTCTTTGTCTTCTTCCCAGGTCAGCGGACTGACTGCTCCCTTGCCAGGTAGGTGTGGCTTGGGGGATCATTTTCCAAGGAAAATCTGATGCAAATTGGTCGTGGCCGTTCTAGATCAGTTACCAGCCCAGAATATGCATCTGTTAGATATTCATTTAGCTAATACATCAGCAAATTCCTGCTGGTTAGTATGGCTTTAGCTGCCATCGCTGTTCCTGCATCGGAGCAGGGCAGTGGCCCAGCTTGTGCCCGTGCTCGGTAAGCTCTGCTCCTGTTTCTCTTGGTGCGGAGCCTGCTGCAGCACCTCTCCTTGCTTGTTGCTGCCTTGTCTTGTGCAGGGTTTATCCCCATCTTTGGTGTGTAGGGCTGAGTAACATCAATCCGAAAACTCTCTATCCCATTGCACCGTCTGCGCTGTGGATCTGGGTTGCAGCAGAGTAGAGGTTGTGGAGGATAAACTTTTCATTTCTCACGAGGGGACCAATCCCAGAACCATAACTAAGCTTCTCCTGAAGGGGTTTTTATAAAACATAACAAATCTCCATCTCCAGACTGATGGATTCAAGGGGCTCCTCTGGGCGTAAGGAGCTGGAGTCGGGGCTGTGCATCATCCTGCCTCGTTAACAAAGGGAAGGTGATTACTGCCGATCTGGAGTCATTACTACGTTTCACATTCCTTACAGCAAAGCAAAGCTGACAGGTCCTAATTAGAGCCTGACATCTGTAATAATAAAATATTATTCGTCATGAAACAATTTTAAATATCAAAGAATCATTACTGCTAATAGGTTAAAATAGACCTTATTGTCTGTGACAGCCCGTGGAATCGGATTTCTTTTTTTTTTTTTTCATTCAGAGTTTTTGATTTTTATAAAAGGAATTTCCCCTGAATTAACACATTGTACAGTCTTTTTAAAAAATCACAGTTCTAATCACCTTATTTATAATTCAGCAGCCATCTGCCCTAGCAGGGAATTGGCTTGGATGGTACATTAGAGCCTCTCTGCCATTATCTCTCATGCTTCATTTTTACAAGAAACTATAGGAATTTTAAACCCCAGTAATAAATTCGGGGGGGGGGAGGTCCTGGCAAAGGAAGACTTTTCCCCATTTTTCTACAATTAGAATTTACTGACAGAAATAAATCAGACCATCAGGGTTTATAGTGAAGAGGCTTAGCCTGGTGTGTGCTGGTGTTCGAGGGGGTTTGTGTTATTTCTGAGCCTTATCAGAAGCTGTAATAATGACTCCAGAGTGGCTGCTGTTAGCAGCACAGTGGGGACCAGGCTGCTCCCACCTGCTTCTCCGCTGTCGAGTGGCTCTTTCGGAGAAGTGCTCGGTGCAATTTCTGACAAACTCCATCTTCCCGCGGCTCCCTATAGGAGAGGTTTCCATATGGTTGGAATTAAAACGTCAGGGGTAATCTTTTGTCTCAAAGCGATGGACTCCCTTGTGTCTGTTTCAGGTTTTTAGAGATTTAAAGTCACTTTAGATCTTTCTGACATTCTGTAAAGCGAATGAGACGAAGTCACTGTGATTGACATGTGTATCTGGCTCCTTCCCTCCCCCAAAATACGCCTGGTTTGGAATAATGAACGAATGAAACGATGATAGTAGAGGATTATTTTGACTTTTCTGTTCTGTTTTTCCCTCCTGCACCAATGGGTGGTTCTGATCTCACCAGCGGCAGGCGCAGCTCCACCGTAAGGAAGCAGGTAATGGCCATTGCCTTGAGTCACTGGCCAGGGACCGGGCTGTGTTTGGGTGGGGGAGGATGGATGGGTGGGTGGGTGGATGGATGGATGGATAGATAACAGGCAAGTGCTTTTATCCTTCCCTCCCTCTCTGACATGGACCTTTTCGGTCTTGTTCCAGTGGAACTGGTGTCTGGTCATCCAGGAACTGAAGTCAGTAAAACCTAGATCCCAAGCCTTGATTCGTTTTCTTGAAAAAAAATTAAAAATAATTTTACTCTGTGTTTTGAGAGTCCTGGAAGATGGTGCACCTCACCTAGGGGATTGTGACCACAGGGCACTGATGAGCTAGGTTAAAGTTTGTGACAAAATAGCAGGAGTTTGGTGCAATCCTGAAATGTTTGGCAATCAGACCAGAAACCAAACCCATTTGGAACGGCATGGAAGCAGAATAGGGCAGATGAGAGGATAAATATGCTTTCCTCTTTTTTTTTTCTTTTTTTTTCCCCACCATCACTCTGCATTCTGACTGCTCTTCTTCTTTCCTCTTGGTGCAGGATTCCTCCCAAGCCATTCCCCTGGTCGTGGAGAGCTGCATACGGTTCATCAGCAGACACGGTGAGTTTCTCTATAAAATGAGTGGTGGTACAGAACCCTTCTGAAAAACGTTCAGAGCAGTTTGGGACACGGTGCTTGCGCAGAGGAACCCTAGAGACCACGATATAAAGAAACTATTGCAGACTTCCTGGCGATATTGGTGGTATTGTGTGTGTGATTGCTTTTCCAAATGCTTATTGCAAATAACTGACCTTGCAAAGGTTGTTCTTCCAGCAATAAGGTTTTTTCTTGTAAAATAAGGTTCCCATCCTCAGATACCACTCATGCCTGACCTCCACTCACTTTGCTTTGAGCCCTGAAGTGTGGCCTTCGCCAGCAATGATTGTGCTCTTCCTAGAGGAGGAATCCTCTTAAGTATTCGAATGTAGGAGGTCAAGTAGTGAATTAATTGCTTACTGATTGCCACAGTGAGATGATTTATACCTGTTTTGAAGGTTAACGTCAGAGCCTTGAATGCTGCAAAAGGTTTTGTATGTTTATTGTAATTTGTTTTCATTTTTAATCGATATCATTTGTTAGTAGCATGTGCAACAGCTGTTAATTAACATATGTAGAAAGAGGCTGAATTTATCTTCATTAACCACAGAGCCAGACAGGAGGTCCCGTTTCATTTTCTGTGTTAATTGCCATTTTAGAAACTATAATCTAGAGTCCCATTCTCATCATCACTTGGAAGAACCAAGTGCTCTAACCCTTCATTAGGGCCGTACGTGGACATTTGCTGGAAAAACCACTGAAACCCCATTGCCATGTGAGCCGTGCTGGGGCCTTCGGGAGGTTTTATTTCTCAGACCCATATTCCCGGGTTAGCTAAGATCCCCAACAGAAAGATTTTCCAACAGACTCTGACTGTCAGACGGTGGCCCTACAGGTACAGTTTGTAATGAGGAGGGATGTGCTTTTGTACAACAAATCCACTTTAGGCAAGAAGAAATGGTAAAACCGCCTGCCTGACACGCTTACGTTGCAGGGAGGTAGCCTGACATTTCTGAATGCTTTGCTGCGTAGGTGTGGGATGAATGTCATTTCCATTCTTGCTGCTCTGCGCTGGGGATTGTTTCTTTTCGCTGTTCATAGCTGCGTGTCCGGTGAGTTAGATCCAGCCACGTCCTGCGAAGGGTTCGTTGCTTTGGGATAAAAACGGATGCAGAACTTGAGAGGGAGAGACCACAGGTGCATTCACAAGGGCTTATTAGTTCATACCCATTATTAGAAATAAAGGAAAGACGTTGCAGCGTTCTGTGGTTTACAAAGTCTGCAGTTAGAAGGTTTGACTGAATGGGAGGCGATTTCCCTGCGTGATTGTGATGCTTGCTGCTCATCTTGCACGTACCAGCAAAATTGTGGCGATGAGCAAAACATCTCACCTACTTGATAATTGGTTTTAATGATGTTGCAAATGCTGAAATTTTTAGCAAGAATGTTTTAAACACCACCCTGAAACCCTAGATAGCGGGGTAATGAAAAGCTTCCGTTTCGTTTGGTTGATCTGCTCTGGGCCTTGGCGGCATCGCTCTGGCAGAATAAACCGCTCCGTTGTGTAGTTAGCTGTGTTTTACTGCTGGCTGATATACTGTTAGTTTATGACTTTCTCTGGGCTGTAAAATCCTTTGGAGATCCTGCAGGGTGAAAGATAACATGCATGGCCGTTTTAACCCTGTTACTCTGTCAGTTTGGAAGCAGGGTTAATATTTTTTCTCCAAGGTGCTGAGCTCTGTTTTTACATATTCTGTGTGTGTCTGGACATATAAGGGAAAGAAAGCTTTGAAAACAGCGTACTTCTGCCCGTGTTGCTTGTCTTTCGTGTATCATACGTGCTGTAGCTGATGAAGGTGCCAGCTTAGCTTATCTTAGTGGTATCAGCATCTCCTCTTCTCTTACAGGTTTGCAGCACGAAGGGATATTCCGAGTGTCTGGGTCACAAGTTGAAGTAAATGACATAAAAAATGCATTTGAGAGAGGTAAGGAGGATCTCAGAAGTGTGTGAATTTGTTTAAATGTTCTGAAATGGTGTGTTTTTTATGCAGCTTGCTGTATTTTGTTCCTTTGATTTTTGTTTCCTAGGTGGGTCTGGCCCAGACCCCTTTCCAGTGCTCGTTAACCTTCAACGCTCGCCTGGTTGCCGTTATGCTTTATATCTTGCAGGGTGCCTGTATAGTAAATATTCTGGATTCAATTTTCTCTCGTGTCTGATAGTTTATTGATTATTTGTAACACCGGAGGATGCAGAGGATTTCATTACTGGGCGTAACTGCATTTTCCTCCCCTCTCCCCCCAGCTCTTTGTGAGCAGGCTGGCTGCTGGAGGATGAAATTCTCTGTTTTCTGTGTTCCTGAGGCACAGCTTGGCTACATTTATTCTAAATATCGGCAAGGGAGAGAGTAAATTTCAAGACACTGTTAATGTGACATAGCTTTTAATAGATTCAGTGTGAAGAACCATTCCATACAAAGGCAAAGGATGGCTGGGAGCCTCCTGACTCATCAGCTTCTCGCTGGGCTGCTCTCCCTGGCGGAGCAGGTTCAGGAGATCTGCAGCCCATCTGCCCAGCCTTGCTTGGGTCCCTGGAAACAACAGGGCTCGTGTTAGTTCCCTGAATGCATCCCTCTGAAAGAACATAGTCGGTGTGTTTCTGTGCTCGCTGTTGGAGGACACGAGTGGTAATTATCTAGGCATAGTGAGTTTATTTTGCTTTGGGGAGGAGAGGAGTTTATGGATAACGTGTATAGAACACAGCATCTAATTTCACCTGTCTTCATCTGCCTGAGAATTAAAATCCTCAAGAACAGAGGAAGCAGAAATGTGTGTCATAGGCTGCAGGTAAAGGCTTGATACCAGAATGAAAGACTTTTTTTTTTTTCTTAAATAAAGGAAATACCAGTCATCAAAACAGCAGGTTGTTCCAGCACTAACATGCAGAAATGAGAAGGTGGTTTGGTTTTTGGTTTTTTTTTGCTTCATCTCACTTGTCTCTGTAAAGCATGTGATATACAGAACTGACAAAGTTAACAATAATGTTTCTGCAGTTTATTACTTCATCCAGAACCCTTGGTGGCAGTTAATATCGAGGATAATGCTCCGGTTTGTAGTGGCCCATTTATTATCCTGTGTGTTATTAAGATAATAGGCAAGCTTTGGTCATTTCAGTCACATAATGGATATATATAGCTTCAATTTGAGGATTGCCCCATCGTTAAATCTAATTATGTCTGATAGGGAGTTTTCCCTAGGGAACAACTCCTTAAGTGGGCATCTTTTCTTTTGTAATACAGACAAACCGTGGCGAATCTGCAGTGACAGATTATCTGTTCCAGAAACACTCCCCTCCCCTCCCCGGCCGATTCAGCGTCACACGTCTGCATCCTGCTGAGCCGAGAGCACGATGCTCCTGGGGCTCTTGCGTGTGCACTGAATCCATCTTAGCATCAGTTCGGAGTTTGCATAAAGATCCACTCTTGGATTCACATAACGGTCCCCTCTGTGGTGGCTAGGTGACATTCACACCCTGCCAGACTCTCTGGAAGTGTCCCCACCGCTCCAGGAGCATCCCCTGCTCCGTGGGCATGAGCCAGGCACACCGGTGTCAGGCTGTGATCAGCTTGATAGGACCCTGTCCTGGGTCTCCTGGGATCGCTGTCACAGGCTTCCCCGCCCGGCTGCGATGCGCAGGGGAGATCTCTCTCTCTCTCTCTACCTCGCTCTGGTTGTAGCGCTGTTGGAGGAGGTGCTGTACAGCTTTGTGCTGTAGAAATCCTCCCAGTCTGGTTCTTTTCTCCAGTGTTGTGATTTTTTCCCTGTTTTATTTTGCTTGTCATGAAGGGGAAGATCCGTTGGCTGGGGACCAGAATGACCACGACATGGATTCAATAGCAGGAGTTCTGAAGCTCTATTTTCGAGGGCTGGAGCATCCTCTCTTCCCCAAGGATATCTTCCATGACCTGATTGCCTGTGTCAGTAAGTATATGAAGATCTGAAAAGAAAGAGTTTTGATTTTCCCAATCTCATCTTCTACTTTCCTCTCTCCCTCTCCCCCTTTTTCCTGGCTCCAAAATAATCTTTTTATGGTTATTGGTTGGGTTTGTGTTGCACTGGTATCCTAGGCTCTCTCAGCCAGGGGCTGGGCGTTTACCTGGTTACCCTCATTCTGANGGGTTTGTGTTGCACTGGTATCCTGGCTGGGCATTTACCTGGTTACCCTCATTCTGGTAGCAATTTTTTTATGAATGAGCAAGGAGATAGAAATGAGTAGATATCAGTCATGAGGGCAGACACAGTCCAGTTGTTAACATTTCTGGTGGTTTCTAAAGGTGGTTTTGGTGGGCAGAGAGTTGTTTGTGTTTTTTGTCTATGAACAACCTCATTTTAAACGGCCTGACTATGGCCATGTCCTTCAGAGTCAAAGAATGATTCCATTGTCCAAGCAGTGAAACAGCCTTTGCCCTGGCAGCCTTTGAAGTAAAGCAGAAGATAACAGCTTCTAAAATGACTCGTGGTTTTCTTCTCCTGATAAATGCATTAACAGAGTTGAATTCACTTTATATGAAAAGAAAAATCTGCTTCCAAATACCTTCTCCCCTCTGAGATGATTTATGCTGCCCACTTATTTCTCAGTAGCTGCTGCACACGGGGCCCTGTGCCTCACCCTTTAACTATGTTAGTTTCCCTTGGAGTGTTATACAATTTCTTTCTCAAACACCCACCTTTCTAAGCTAGCTTGAATGAGCTATTGTGCCAGAACTACTGAAACAGATGACATCCAGTGCTCCCACGCTAGGAAGGAACTTGCAGTGGAGTTCCACGTGTTCAGGGACCTTCCCTGGCAAAGGCTTTGCCAGCAGGGTCTGCAGCCTTGGCTCCCGTGCCGGGCAGCGCTGGAGGATCCGGGGAATGGACCGACCCTTCCTTCCTCCTCCTGCTGCTCTGCTGGCTGCCTTTCTTCGTGGTTTGCATAAGAACCATCATAGTATACTGGTAGCATTTGGACTTGGTGGCAGGTTGTGGTGATGCAATGACTCTGTGATGCTCTTTCCTCCCTTCAGCGATGGATAATTTGCAAGAGAGAGCTCTCCACATCCGGAAAGTGCTTCTGAACCTGCCGAAGACCACGCTGATTGTCATGAGATACCTCTTTGCGTTCCTAAATCAGTGAGTATCCTCGAGAGCACCGCGGCGCTGCTGTAGGACCTGGTTCTGCCATTTGTCATGTTGATAACAGCCTTGACGATGCTGCGTGTGAGCTGAGCCGCAGGTCAAGGTGCAGGTGCTGCAGTAGCTTGGTATTGGATCTGCCTTCCTGGGCTTTGCAGCCTTGCTGGAATTCATCCCAGTGACACGAATGCAATCGCTAAGGAGTTCCAGAAATGCAAGTGCATGATGTGCTGGTAATCCAAGCAAAAAGTGATATGAAAGGGTCAGAAACTGGGTTCATCACCAGCAAGGAGCACTAGGTACTGAGTAGTGGGGGTGGTGGAGGGTGTATTTTTTTAAAACAGACTAAGTTTTCCGTTCAGTCTTTGATTGGTACCTGAAAGGCCTAAATTGTAGGTTTGGGACAAAATTTAGTCAGATAAAAATGGTGGTTTTTTAAAAAAGGCACCATATAGAAATGTTTTACATGGACCCAGAACATTCATGTCCCAGCTGAGGAGTTTTAAGCAGCAGCAAGCCCAGAGCAAACCTTCCCAGCTCAGCTGTGTATTCTCCCAGGTGATGATGATGATGGTAAGGTTGTTTTGTGCTCTTAACCTTCCTCCTCACTTCTGTCTGTTGCAGTTTGTCTCAGTTCAGTGAAGAGAACATGATGGATCCCTACAATTTAGCCATCTGCTTCGGGCCAACGCTGATGTCTGTGCCTGAAGGTCACGATCAAGTCTCTTGCCAAGCTCATGTCAATGAATTGATCAAAACCATCATCATCCAACACGAGAACATCTTCCCAGGACCGAGGGAGCTGGAGGGTCCAGTCTATAGCAGAAGTGGAAACACTGAGGATTACTGGTATGGGGAGCAAATGAATGGGTGGCTGTTGCTTTGCGGATTGGCATCTAACAGTGGTGTGTTCTGCGTTGTCTAATTCTGGATTTGAGCATCTGGCCCAGCCTTTCAAAAGTGGTTTATGGAAGAGAAGATGGCTCTGGTACCTCTGGAGGGTCATCAGCCTCAGAGCAATACGCTGGTAGATAGAAAGCAGGTATTCAGTCGTCAGACCTCGCTCACTTATCTTGAAGGGCAGGGTTGTGCAGGGATTTTCTTGGCTGTTTGGGATGGTAGCTGCCAAAATCAGTCTTTTTTTTTTTTTTTTTCCCCCTCTTTTTGCTCTTGCTTTTGCCTCTTTTTTTCTCTGCTTGTCTTGGGTGCCTTTGCTTCAGACGCAGGGGTCGCTTGCAGCTGAACCTAGAAAGCTGCGGCGTGGTTTAATTTTCAGGGCAGCGCTGATGGTGGGGGAGGGAAGAGGGAGGAATGCGAAATCACCGTTTCCATCCAGTTTAAAGCTCAAGAGGCCCAGCCGCGTGTTCAGTCTGAAAGCCACATCTGGAAACAATTCAGCCAGAGCGGCTCCTGTCATCTGGGGTGGAAGGTTGGGGAGTGGGGGAAGGAAAGGAGGTGTTTTCTTTCCTACTGGCCAGCCTGATCTTTCCCTCTGAAAATGAGGAATGTTAAATTGTGTCCTGCTTCTCCCCCCCCTTCCTTCCCTCCTCCAGTGTCCCAGGAATGCAAATGATTATTTTCATACAGTAAAATAAATACATTTTAAAAACGGAGTCGCGCTGGTGACAGAGCCAGCCTTGTTTCGGAGGGGCTTTAGCTGTCGGCTCGTTCCACGTAGGTGCGGGGAGGAGAGGCTCCTCTATCCGAGCTGCTGTGTGCAGAGGGCTTGCCAGAGCCTCTTTTGGAAATTCTGTTAATTTTACCCTTCATGCTGATGTTTTTAGCTGATGTTATATGTGAAAAGAATTGTAGAGGGGGAAAAAAAAACCAAAAGGAATTTAAGAATCTTTATGACCTTAAAGAAACACATTAACTTTGACAAGAGGCTTTGTCCCATGAAGTGATGGGAATAAACCCGTCAGTACCATCAGGGTGGGTGACACTGCACATGGCTGTGCAGGAGGCTAAATGTCCTGAAGGTCATGTCAGTTTTCTGCAGGAATTTGGTTTTTCTTCACTGCCCTTCCTAACCACCCTGACCCGAGACACCGCTGAGCAGAGAAGGGTAGAAGCAAGCAAGGGAGATGGCTTCATAAAGCATCTGGTTCCCATTCCAGCACTCTCACAGCCCTGGTATTTAGATAGTCCTTAGCTATTGCCCACGGGGCTCCTTGCCGCAACGCGTGCGAGCGAATCCTCGCAGTTCAGCTGATGCATCGGGGCACGGAGCCCGCTGTGCTGGCATCGCCCGGTGCCACCTCGCCGGGCTGAGCTGTCCCCGTG
Organism: Syrrhaptes paradoxus; assembly: GCA_013400615.1. NCBI lineage: Eukaryota > Metazoa > Chordata > Aves > Pterocliformes > Pteroclidae > Syrrhaptes > Syrrhaptes paradoxus. The sequence continues at coordinate 7,511 of VZTO01023619.1, read as the reverse complement.
CCGGGAGCTTGCAGGCGGTGCTCGGCGCGGAGGCTGCCCAGGCTCGGCGCCACGGCTCGTGCTCCGCACCTCTGTGCCGCTCGCTGCGAGGAGGCAGCTGTTGAGGAGCTTTGCAGCGGCTTGCCCCGGGCAGGGCAGGGTTCAGAGCGTGTGACAAATTCAGGGCTGTGCTGCAGGCGGCTTTGAAACCAAGCCTAGGACTGCGCTGCATCTGTCCGTGCATCTGAGACTGCACGAGGACGGTGCGGGGAGAGTCCAGGAGTCCTGCATGCCGGCAAGGGACCACCGGCATGGCAGGGAAGAGGATAGCTTAGAGATGCTCCACTCGCCTTGCGTTCCTCTGGCCGGATAGATCTTGTGCTTGGGGTGAAGCCCCGCAGGCTCACGCTAACCACAGTGGCATCCTGGGGCTCGTGTGACTTCAAGCGAGCCCGCAGNCGGCTTGCCCCGGGCAGGGCAGGGTTCAGAGCGTGTGACAAATTCAGGGCTGTGCTGCAGGCGGCTTTGAAACCAAGCCTAGGACTGCACTGCATCTGTCCGTGCATCTGAGACTGCACGAGGACGGTGCGGGGAGCGTCCAGGAGTCCTGCGTGCCGGCAAGGGACCACCGGCATGGCAGGGAAGAGGATAGCTTAGAGATGCTCCACTCGCCTTGCGTTCCTCTGGCCAGATCTCTCTTGTGCTTGGGGTGAAGCCCAGCAGGCTCGCGCTAACCACGGTGGCATCCCGGGGCTCGTGTGACTTTGAGCGAGCCCGCAGCAGGGACAGGGTTTTAGGTGGAAAGTGCTGCTGGAGGCACGGCGAGGAGGAGGCACGTGGGCTTTGTGCAGAGTTTGGATCTTCAGCGACATGACTTCACAGTCTGCGTGAAACCTTAGCCCTCAATGCCGTGTCCCTCCTGGGACCGCCGTTTGGCTTCAGCTTCTTCTGTAAACTTTATGAAGTAGCAGAAGGGCTTTGCAGAGCATGGGAGAGGCTGATTCCTGAGGCACTGACTCAGGAGGTGGTGGGGCAGGTTCGTGTGGATTAAGCATAATGAGAGGCCAGAATTATCCAAACATTTGACACCTTCTCCTTTCTCTTTTTTCCTCTCTTTTAAAGGAATATTAGAGGTCGATCGCTAAAGGGAGAGCACTTCACCTTGGTGATCACTCGCTTTAACCATTGCGAGGCCAGAACAAGGGACAAAGTTATTACTGGGTGCAGAGAATTAAAACAAAAAACAAACAACAAAAAAAACCAAAACAAAAACCAAAACAAAAAAAAAAACCAAATAACTACCTGGGAGAGGCGGTGGATCCTCTTCGGTTTCCTTTCTGCTCCTGTCTGTGTAGCTTCTTACAAAAACATTACCTTTGGTTGCCTCTTGTTGTCTATTGATCCTTTCAAAGCTTTTCTTCATGCAAAGCAGAAATGAGTGCCTCGCTGTCCAGCTGCTCTGTAAATAAGGATTCCAGGCACTCAGGCTGCGGGAGTCGTTTGGTGGAATGAATGGGACAGTTTAAGGTTGTGATGAAAGGGAAGGAGGGAGATGACAAACTCAGACCTGGAAATAGCATTATGAATGGAGAAATCATTTCCCCCAGGAAGTGGCGGCTATCTCATCAGTCATCTAATGAGCTAATTAGAGCAGTGGAGAATGCAGCTGAGGGAATTGTTCTGGCATGGCAGAGAGGAGCGAGACCCAACATGCTGCTGCGATCTGCTTTCTGAACATCTCCAGAGGTCTGGGGCATAGGATCTGAAGTTGGACTTCCCTGGCAGCTTACAGGAGGGTTAACGAAGGTGTTTGGTTTGCTTGAGCAAATAGGAACTTTGTCTCTGTTTCCTTCTGTTGCAGCGAAAGTCCTCACGGAGAGAGAGCCTCGACAGAAGACTCGGTTCAGGATGTTACGGCCGAACACCACACCAGCGATGATGGTATGCAAAGTCTGTTAACCCCTTGGTCAACCTGCAGCCTGCTGTCAGGGAGGCAGAGGAGACAGTTCAAAGTTTAGATCCGCAGTGGAGTTCAAATCAGAATAATCACTTGGAACATCACAGGCAGCATTTGATGCCAAAAAGTGCAGAACTAGGGGATCAACAAGAATCTTCAGAAGTTACCTGGCTGTTTTTAAAGTACCCCTTTTTTCAAGGGTTTCTTATCTTAGCAGCAGGCCTGGGCACACTCCACGCTTGTGTGACTGTTTGAGCTCATCTGTACCCGAGCGGATCTCAGAGTTGGAAGGGGTGGGGAAGCGCAGAGCCAAGGGTGGATGAGTTTCAGCGTGTGCCCCCCCTCCCCTCTGCCTGTGCCAGGCATTTCCCCTCCTGCGCTGTTTTTGGGTGGGATTTTGAGATAGCTGGTGTAGCTGCGAGGGCACAGTGTTGGGAACATGAGCAGTCAGAGATGAGGGCAGGACACTGCTTTACAGCCTCTGGAGCTAGATTGCGTGGGGCCCCTGAGCAAGGTAAAATTTGGAGGCGTTTTGGATGGAGTTCTGCAACCTACACGGAATATTCCATAGGAAGCTTTTGGGAGGGAGCGTTTGGCACCGAAGCGGAGGAGGGAGCTGGGCTTCTATCTGTTAGAGGGAGCAGCAAGGTCTGGCTAATTAGGGAGCCCCACATCCTTCTAATTGAGCTGTGCAGCATCACACCTCGGGCGTGCTGGTCGGAAGCGCAGCGTGCAGCTCCACGAGTCAGCGGGACGGCGGTTCTTGGGCTTTTCTCCCTCCTTCAGTCCTTAGATGTGAGCAAGTCCTTTAGCTCTTCCGTGAGGCTGGCACTCATCCTCTCGGAGTAAAGCTCTCGTCCCAGCCACCGTCCTTGAGGGCAGGAATGGGCTTTGGGCGGGGGAGAGGTTGTGTTCAGCAGAGCATCCCTGCTGCCGGCCACCAGCCTCGCCGGACGATGGAGCGGATGCTCCGGTTTGAGACAGGCACAGGAGGTCAGGAATGCTGACAGACACGCAGGTCGTGTGTTGGTTAAATTACGCGTGTGAGTGGAAAGATTTTAAACTGCTGCTTTCCTGCCCAGGCTGGCAGGGGCGATTGTTTGGCTCAGCCGTGTTGCTCTTTATCCACGCAGCTTTCTTCTCCGAGCATAAGTGTGGTAGGAAAAAAGCTACTGGAAATTAGAGTCTAAAATCACTTCTCTGGACAAAAGCCAGAGTCCTAAAAAGCAAATTGGAAACATAAGAAAACCTGAGTGCCGCACTCATCTGGAACAATAAACACTTCTTAATGAAACAGATGGAATTCACAAAACCACACTCCCATCGCCTTCGTAAACGGAGGGGAACACCAAAAAACAGCATTATCATTTTTGTAGTGTTGGGAAAAAGCTGGCTCCAGAGGCAAAACAAGCAAGAGGAAAGAAGGAGCCAAAGCCAGATAACCGTGTGCTTTGGGGAGTCTGGAGCGAGCGGCTATCGCAAGCTGCAAACACGGGCCAGGCTTTTCTCACCCTTACCCACATCCCGCTGGTCGCTGAGGGCTGATAAGGGGATTCGGGTGAGGCTGACCATAGGCTTACCTGCAACGTGTGATCTGACAGAATTCTGAGCTGTCTACTTTAGTAATGGAGAAATTCATTGCTGGGGAGTTGCTCTGGCAGATCCTGGTCTGATTGCGCTCCGTCGCTTGGTGCTTTGTAGCTGCAGATGCTGGTGGGGCTCGGGGGGGGGATGCTTTTGCTCTGCTCGCTCAGACCTTGGAGCCCTGATTCTTGAGTGTGTGCTCTTGCAAGGAACAATTGTAAAACCTGTGGCTCACGTTTGGCCTTCAGTCCTTCTTTTGGCTGGCTGTTGCAATGCAGAAGCTTTGTGTGATGCAGAGATCTCGGCGTATCTTTTCTTGTCCTGAGAGAGGGACTGCAAATCTTTTTTCCCCAGGAAAATACTCTGTTTCCATGGACCACGTGGCTGTGTTAAAGCTCCTTTAAAGTAATTAGAGGCTGAAGTCCACTGAGGCCATGTGGCTGAGCTCATCTCAATTCCCCTGACGTCTGCCTAGAACTGGGAGCTGGCTTAGTATATAGTTAGGCTCAACCAATGGCAGATTTTTCTAAGTCTTAAAAAATAATCCATGTGAATTTCGTATTGATTTTCCTAAATGCCCATATTGTCCCTCTGCTATAACATCAGTCCTCCAGGGACCCGGATTAGCGGCTGGTGGCAGCCCCAGCATGGCTGTGGTCCTCCTGTGAGGNGTTAGGCTCAACCAATGGCAGATTCTTCTAAGTCTTAAAAAATAATCCCTTTGAATTTTTCCAGGTGGGAGCAGGCGGCTCTGGAGCCCGTTGTGCAGCTCCGGGCGCAGGGCTGCGATGCTCGGCACGTGCACGGTGCAGCCCAGCTGCGCAGAGCCCGGGGGAGCCGCCTGCTCTCCTGGTCGCTGCACAAACCGCCGCCGTGGAGGCACTGAATGTTTTTGTTCGCTTCCATGACAGTTCGATGAATAGCACGGCCTCCCACGGTGCCAGAATCCGGTCTCCTGGGTCAGGTGAACCTCACAGGCAGCAGGAATTTCCCTCTCAATGGATGCTTTCTTTCTGAAGCCGTTTGGAATCGGAGGATGTTTCCCTCCCTAAATGCTAATCACAACTCCTGCCTGCCCAGGAGGTTTCGTTTAGCTGCCTTTAGGAAAGCGTACCATAGGCAGATTTTTGTCTGGAAGATATGTGATTGCTACCCAGCTTTGATTTTTTTTTTTTTTATTTTAATGAGATACTAATTTTGCCATTGCCATTCCCATCTTTGTACGCTCAATTACTGTAAGTGGGTTGATGACTTGGGAAGCACGAATGTGTCCACTGCACAGAAATTAGGCAAATGCTGAAATTGCAACATCCTCATGTTATAGGGGTTCCCCTCTGAGTCTTACTGCTGCATCAAGCAGCAACACTTTATTCCATGCTCTCATCAGGAGCTGCTTTGTGGTAGGTGTAAACTGTTGAATACTTACCTGAGCCCAAGTGTTTAGTGAATTGTTGTTTATTCCCTTCTGTCTCCTAGAGTGTGAGCCCATAGAAGCGATAGCCAAGTTCGACTACATTGGCAGGACTGCACGAGAGCTGTCCTTTAAAAAAGGAGCTTCTCTCTTACTCTATCAGCGGGCCTCCGATGACTGGTGGGAGGGACGCCACAATGGAATTGACGGCCTCATTCCTCATCAGTATATCGTCGTTCAAGACACGTATGTTCGTGCTTTAAGCCCATCTGTGTGATGGGCTGGTTTAAATCTCGGGTGTGGAATGGAGTGGCTGGGCCAGGATGGTGGCACCAGGTGGGGAGAGGTCATCCTTCACCCTTCCCTGCAGGAAGGGAATCCTCCCGAACACACAGACCTCTGTGGAGGCACGATATAAAAATTGCTCTGGTGCTGGGGTAACGGTGCAGAGCTGGGGTCTCCAGGTTGCTCACAGAAATCAGGTTCTGTCGCCTGAAAGACAAATAATGATTGTTAAGATGCCAGCACGGTGCTGCTGTCCTGTATGGCTGTTCATGTACGCAGTGCTGTGTTTGGAATTCAGTGCTCTTGGGCTTGCTGTGGTTGTGATTTCCTTCCCTGCTCCTTCCTAGGGAGGATGGTATCTCGGAAAGATCCAGTCCGAAGTCTGAAATAGAAATAAATTCTGAGCCACCGGAAGAAAAAGTGACGGCTCGAGCTGGTGCCAGTTGCCCAAGTGGGGGTCACGTCGCAGATATTTACCTTGCAAACATCAACAAGTAAGAACAGCCTTGGTTATTTGATTAACTGTAAAGATCCTGGTAACGAGTCCAGCAAAATATTTCCTTCCCCGAAAAAGGTTAATTAACAAGCACTGCCACTATTTTCTCTGCTTCTTCCTGTTCTAACTTGCTCGTGTTTTGCTGTCCTCCCTCTCTCTGTCACCAGTGTGGCCAACGCTGATTTAAAATCCCATTGGCTTCTCTTCTCCATCCCTAAGGGGCCATCTGTTCCCGTTTTCCCAAATGTCCTATTTTCCAAGCTAAGCACACAGAGGAAGGGAGGGGAATGGCGTGTAACCATGTGTTCCCATTCCGTGTAGTGTTCTGTGGTTTGTTATGTCTCGTTTACGTTTAACATGTTTTGTTTTATGGGTTGGGGGGACAATTTCTTGAGAAACTAGTGTCGCATTTTGTGCGAAATGACATACCTTCAGTCCCACCATCTGGCGTTGCCCGTAACGTTCTTTCGTTTCTGCAGCACTTCTCACCTTGGGTTACTAACCATATGCTTGCAGGGAAACAACACACCTCCCTCTTGCTCTGACTTCACCTCCTCAGCCAGAAATTGTCACTTTAGCCAACACTCAACAGAATAAAAAAAAAAAACAGCAAATCAAGCTAGTAACAAACTGAATTTCTTCATCTGTTATTTCATTATTCTAGAGCAGGCTTATCCCCCATATCTTTCTGATTATTTCCTTCTTATTAAAAACCACCCACGTCTCTCTGTTGTGCAGTGAAGTTATTAATATGATAATTACAGTTTTATGGGAGTGGATATTTTTAACCTTCAGTTAATTTAACAGAATGTGATCTATAAAGGCATTAACAAATGCATCCTTTTTCAAGGTTTGGACCTGCTAATGTCCTACACAGAGCCTGGTCCTTAGTTTCTGGGAGTCGGCAGAGCTCCGTTGGTACCAGTGAAGCTATGTTAATCTGCACCAGCTTGGGATCTGGGCTTGCTTTTATGATATTTGTTGTCTGAGCCGTTGAAGCATGCCATTCTGCCAGTTATGGAAAGATTTGTATAACGAACAGAGCTATGCTGGAGCTTCACCATCTGCTGGTTTTGGTAGTGTTGTATGTTTGAGAAGCGTAGGTAATGTCCACTCCAGGTTTTTTCCCTTTATTAGGGAAACTGATATTTAGCAATAGTAGCATAAGACTCATTTTGTTGTTTTTTCTTTAGGAATGAATCTTCTGACCTATGTGTGAACAGACTTGAGCAAAATTAAATCAGATGGTTTCGCAATGACAGTTGTGCCACCCACTGAATTATTATTTGGATGCCAAAATCCTACTGGAGTTAACACTTTCTTGCAGTTTTTCATGGGGCTGGTGCTATCTATAAATGGATCCTTCCCTGTATAATGGATGCCAAGCTTCAGACCTATGGCATAAAGTATTCTGCTGCATTGGCCTTCGTATGGTTTGAATGGAATCATGCTGTCAGACCACATGGTGCTGGGGTAGAAACTAAATTGTTTGGACCAGCTCATCCATTTGACATCATCTTTTGGTGTATCTGTAGCCCTACATAGATAATGCCTCATGGGCCTGCTAAAGCAATGAAAAAGAAACATCTGTTACCACCAGCAGGTATTGGAAATGATCATTACCCCCTAACGATGGGGTTCTTTGCTTTCCGATCTCTGAAAATAACAACTTGATGCCTTGGGCCAGGAGCTTAGTAGACTTATACTGCGTCCTCCAGTCAAAAATTGTAGCTCTGCTCTTCTAATGTAATAAAAACACATCATCAAAACCTGTTGATGGCACAGAGGCTTTGTTTTTG